>JBAMBO010000259.1:0-24795 GCA_037044535.1 Lordiphosa magnipectinata | reverse complement strand
TTCTCAATTTTAGGGCAAAATACCCTACATTTGTAACAAATATTTTCTAAAATCAAAGGCGAAATTATCTTAAAAATTAAAAAAGGCAATAAAGCAAATTCCTCCTAAAATTTAGAAAAAAAATATATTTTTCTAAATTTTAGAAAAAAAAATATATTTTTCTAAATTTTAGAAAAAAAAATATATTTTTCTAAATTTTAGAAAAAAAAATATATTTTTCTAAATTTTAGAAAGTTTTTTCTAAAAAATTTATTTTTAGGGTAACTCTTCTAAAACGCAGAAAATTTTTTCTTAAAAATTGAAATTTTTTCTAAATTTTAAAGCGATTTCGAATTTAGGGCGATTTTCTTAAATATAGAAAAATAATATTCTGAGTGTAGCGATTATCGCTATTTAATTTTACTAGATGATGAGTTGGTGGACTTAGAACTAACTTGCATCAAAATGTAAATTTCGTAAAAAATGGCACATACGATGTTTTCGCGCACAGGGGTCGATATTTTCGTGTAGTCATTGGAGTGTATTGAAAGTAACCGACAAGATGTGGATAAATCGATTTTTAAGTGTTAAGGAATCGAGTGGTGGTCACACTATAAAATAAAATGGAGACGAACGCAAGCATTTAAACCCGTCTGAATAGAAAATAAATAAAAACGGAAAACCATAAAAACCCCTCGCTTACATTATTATGAAATCCTATTTTTGTTAGGATAGGTCTGTACCAAAGGTACACAGAATATATTAAGAATATAAAAGTAAACTTGATCTGCCTGCAAGTATAAGAAATATATGTCCCATACATGTCAAACCTTTATCTCTTCATACGGGCGGACGGACAGACAAACAGACGGACATGGCTATATCGACTCGGCTGTTGATGCTGATCAAGAATATATATACTTTATAGGGTCGGAGATGATTATTTCTCCCTGTTACATACTTTTACACAAACTTAATATACTCTGTGTACCTTTGGTACAGAGTATAAATATTGCACGATAAACGGGTGACTCCTTGGATGTATTATAATATTATAATCGGGGGCAAATGAACTGGTACAGAGTATGTTATAGTCGGGCTTGACCGACTTTCTCACTTGTTTTAGACTTATATTATACCCTATTGATTTTAATTTCACGAATGCAAGTATTATGAAACTGATCATTGCAAATGTCTTTATGAAATAACACATTCTTAAAAATCTCGAAATGGCATGAACGCGAATTTTGAGTTTATTATATAATATAATAACTGGAAACCTAAATATATGTTAATGAATAATCTGACTGCTTGTAACAAAAATATTTTTATTTTAGTTTATTAAATAAATAAAGCGCAAACCTAACCGAACCGAACCCGCGGTTTGACTTCATCCGAAAACCATGTTGAGAACCGGACAGTTGGAAAACTCTGTGAACAACTTAACCGAATCGCCCCGAATTCTGGATCTGTTTGCATCCCTGATATTTTCAGAATATATATACGTGTTTTATTAAAATTTTTCCAGATATTGGTTACTCATTGAAGAATGCATCTCCAACCACAGAGGTTGGCCTTGGAGACGCTGGCAGTCGAACACCCAGTCTGGATTTATTAAATTTGTTCACATTAAAAACAACACCTTAACATAAACTCTTCTTTGAAATACATACATAAATAACCAGCCATACTACCATTTTAGCTTTCGCAAAGTTAGTCAAAGTTAAGTCCAAATTTGGTTTTAAAACCGGTTTGAAATCGCAAAAGTTTTGCGATTGTGAAAATGGGAGCATGTCTGAAAACATTGTTACCCTGTCGTTATGTATTACCCTGTTTATACACAAACAAAATATCATGATAAATGCTCCTCAAAGTATGCTTTGTTTATAAAAAACAATTCAGAAAAATAGTAAATTTATATTTGGCTTAACACCTTATTTTTTGAATACCTTCTGCTCCGACAACCTGGGTAAATGTTTGGTGTGGATTATGTAGTACGCTGTCACAAATGACCATCAATTTTCTTATTTAAATGTGTGATTATTAAAGAAAATATAGTTTTCATACTTTTAGTGGCATTTATCATGATAATTTTTTTGTGTATAAACAGGGTATATATTAGCTTCCTTATAGTTAGTTGTTGTCATCAGTTTTTCCATTTTTTCTACAGTGATTTTGCGTTGATACAGCTAACGCGCAAAAGTAATCTCTTTGTGGTTCAGTGCATTTCCCACTCTTTTCTGTAGTCTTAGGCTGGATAATGTCCAGTTCTCTCACATTTTCGAAATCAGATGTGTGTCCAGTTGTTGCCAGGTGTTGTTCTATTGCATTTAAGTTATATCAAATAAAGTTAGTTACACCTACTAAGCCCAGCAACTAACTGGCCAAAGTAGAGGCCCTATTGGACAGTCTGGCAAATCACTCAACTAACATTGATTGAAGAGAAAATGAATTTTTTGCATGTGACTCATTTAAAATATATATTTACACATATAAATTACAAGAGCTTCGGCCGAGCCGAAGTAATCTTTCCTCCATCCTTTTTCTTTGACTAAATAAATATCGACATTGTATTGACATAATCGTATTTCACGTATAATGAATTTTTAAGTCGCGAAACGAACTTGAAATGAGAAATGTGGACTCGGATTTGGATATGTTGAATTCAGTCGGACTTCGAGATCGTATATTCTTAATTTGGCTTGGTTTAAATCTTCTTTATTTCGTCCTAAGTCCAATTTAAAATAGCTTTTCGATTCATTTTTGCTTTTCTCTTTGGTTCTGTATGAGTTTTTACAATAAATTTAAGAAATAAGTAAAAAAATTGTAATTAAAGCCCACAAATACACAAGACCTCGAGCAGACCAGCAACTATTTCTTAAATAACTTAGAATGGGTCGCTAAACCCAACAACAAACAACCAACAACTATTTAAATAAAAAAGCATAAGTTTACCGTTCGTACGCTGCGATCTCTCTACTGTCCTTGCTTACTGCAATTTCAGATGGCTTCGGAAAGTTGTCAGCTGTCAACAGTTTCATTGACACAACTTGTTACTTGTAGTTGTTGTTGTGGTTCTGTGTTCTATTCAGCTTGTATTGTTGTTTTTTGTTTGTTCGTTGTTCTGTTCAGTTCTGGGCTCCGGTAACCTTTTGTGCTTGTCTCACTTTTTTATTGCTTGACAGCAAAGTCAAAGTCGCTTTGTGGTGGGATTATGTGGCATTATAAACCCGATACTCAATGATAATCGCAAGCAAAAGGAAACATTTGCTTTTTAATGAAAATTCTTCTGAATATTTTACACAAGCACATGCACGCACACTTTTACACTTAAGCCCCCAATGTCTGAGTATGAGAACAGCAATAAAGATGTAAATTAAACAGGTGTTTCTCATTCTGTTTCCAGGGGAGTTCCCAGCAGCAATGCAGCACGCGGCACTAGCGCATCATCGCCACTCGCCCAGTCGCTATCTCTTGGTGTACCTGTTTGTGTGCTGCTGCAGTTGGGCCTTGGCCGGACGCTCTGTGCGATTGTGGCCGAGTGGTTCTCCAGCCAAGTCAAGGCCAGGACGGTTAGAGGGCAGCGCCATGGCCGCGCTGAAAGTATTTTGAGTTTGTTCTTTTGGCGCTCACAGCTACAATCACGGAATACGTTTAGGCAAGTCTATGAGGCGGATATAAGGTGAGCCGACGTCTACGGAAATCAAGAAAAAATCTCCCAGCACACACACACACGACTTACATACATAAGCTGTAACTATATTGGTAACTAAAGTATATATACATAACCTCTGGGCTATTGGAGTTTTCTATGAATCAGCGACGTATACGTAATATTTAGCACAAACAACAAGTAAAACAACACAAACAAAGCCAAGCTGTCGCCTTTTATGTACGTCTTTGTATCATACAACGGAGCTGTCTTAGTTTTTCTTTCCTTCAGTTCTTATTTTCAATTTTTGTGTAAATAGGCTGCATAGCACACCTAAAGGCGCTTTTGGGTTCAATTCACAAACTTGTGCAAAAACTTTTATAAGCTAGTAACATTTCCGGTGTCATTTTTATGTAGGACGAACACTGCTCAATACTCCAAGAACTAACAAGCTAAAATCTCGAAACGGAAGCTTTTCTAGGTGCCATTTGCATTTTGTAAATCCCAATTGCCAAATAAATGTGTAACAGAAAAAGGCGATTGGGAGTAAAGAGTAAATTGTTCATCTCTGCAAAGAAGTAAAAATTTCAAGTACTGACTACAAAATATATTTACCAACAAGAACACTGTAAAAATACTATTAATACTTACATCTAAGCGTACCTAAAGAAAAGTAAAACAGGCAAATAAAAAAGGTTATGAACGGGACAAATATATAAATTATTGACAACTTGGCCGAATCTGCAATGAAGAGAAATTCAAAATAGAAGAATGCTTCGGTCGTAAAGCGCAGTTTTAATAACAATCCGGAGCACTTTCCTTGTGCATCTTGGGCGTTTCTTACGTTAAAGAGTTCCAAATTTGTAACCAAAAAATCCCTTCCACTGATCTGATTCTCTGATTTGACTACGCTGGTGTGCAGATAAGGTCAAGTTGCCAAATATCAGTAGGACTGCTCCTACTTAGCATAAGTAAGTTGTGTTCAAATACATTTTTGTTTACGTGTTTCTTTGATGTGTGTACAAATTAAATAGATATTAATTAAGCAATAACTGAAATGCAGCGAGAGTAGAAAAATGTCTGATTCGGGAAAGAGATTAACTTGAAAAGAAAAATGTTGCACAGTTTCAAAATTTATTTGTTGTTGAAAAAATTAGAAAAGTATTAAAAAAAAAGAAAACCAAAGTTGTTTAAGTAATATTAAATCAAACCTGGTTTGCTACACAAAAAATATTTTCAAAGTGATTGTCTCACTGGATTTAAAAAGCTTCCAAAAAATTTCAATTACCAATTCTGTTTTCTGCTTTTGTGTCTGACTAAGTTCTATCCTCACACCCAACTTTGCCATAGAGCACATATAACTAACCAGAAACAAAACAAAAAATATACAAATAAAAAACCAATCCATTTCAGTGTTTAGATACGCAGGTAAACAATAAGAAAAAACTACACACAAAAAGCAAAAAACAAAGTTTATAAAACAATGATAGAAATTAAAGTTAAAACAAGCGCGAAAGTTTCATTAATCAAGCTAAGCAGAAACGTAAAATCACAAAACACAAACTATTCAAATCAAGCCAAATGCCAGGCATTTAATTTTTTTTCTGCCTTTCTCCGTATGGAATTCATCAAATGCAAAATTCGTTTGTGTTTGATCAATCATTTCATGGTCGTTGTATATTTATTGAGAAACTGCTGTCAAAGCTCAAAATGTACTCTTTATGTTTTTCAGTTGAGAGTTTCCGTGGTGTTTTCCTATAATTTTCCTAGACTTTAGGTGGCGATTTCTTAACACTTACGATCTAAGCAAACTCAACTGAAGTAAATATTGTATATGTAAATGTGTATTAATAATATTACTATATATATAAAGAATGCTATATATATATACAAGAATAGTTTATTTATTACAACCATAACACATACACACACACACACAACAAAATTGAATTGACAATGTTATTAAAGCTAAATAAAAATTTGAAAGTAACTTTCAACTAAAATATGAGCATACAAAAACGATAAAAACAAATGAAAAACTCAAATCTAAATCTTTTAAAAATGTAAGAATTCCAAGTGTGCAGTAAAAGAAATGAGAAACCCAAGAATCAGAAAAATAAAACCAAAACAAAAAAAAACATATTATGTCAACTGTTAATTGAGTTGTTTCAATCGGTCAGAGGAGGGTTACGACTGGAGGACAGTATAAGTGAAAGTAGACTAAATGCTAACAAAACAAAGCCAAAATCATTTTTCATCGCTCCCCACGCTGCGTCCGGCGAGATCTGCTCTAGGCGATAAAATAATGAAATGGCATTAATCATACCACATGTAGGCCAGCCCCCCCAAAGGGGGTGGCATAATGAATGCGGGTCCTTGCTGCACACATTACTCTGTTAACAACATGTTTCGGCCCCTTCCAATAATTTAGAGCCGTTACGTGCCGCTACGTATTTTTAATAAATATTAGCACAGAGCTAAACACTCGAGCGAACGCTGATGGAAAATCAATAGCAACGCTGCCGCCGCGACTAATGGACGCTGGAAAGTGTGCTACAGATATTTTATTGACGACAACTTGCGCCTGGTGGGGCACCGCTGTGCCTGGACTTCATGCAAAACCACTCAAGGACAAGTGGGCAATAAGCGAAAAACTTTTATTGTTTTATGTTGAAAAAGTTTGCCCTGTGTGTGTCAAGAGTTGGCCAGCCCTAAAACCAACAGCCGCAGCAGCATCATAATGTGTCATATATTATAGTCAGCCATGTAATGACCACTCCTAAATGCATGGCTTTTGCCCTCCAGCAGTGGCCATATGTAATTTGACACACTCAAGGGCAGCCGCAGCAAAATGCAATTGGTTCAGTGGTTGATGGTAATGAGAAACGCAGGGCCGGAGGCGATGTCTCTACACTACTGTTCCTCTGTATTGTAGGTGTTAATAGACAGTTTAGAGGTGTGAGAGTGTGTGTGAGTTGACTTAGTTTACACAAGCAGCATGTGGCCTCGGATGTTGGGGGCAACAAATGAGAAAGATGGAATGTTGACGGTCCGGTTCTACTTAATGTCTCTATTTAAACAATCTTGAGGAGTGGACAAAAAGAGGGAGTTCTTCTTGGGGAAGATTTGCCAGACTACCCAGGTCTTCAAAGAATGGTTTTCCCAGATGCTGGATTCGTTCCCCAAAAAGTGCGTGGCAGTCACCAAGACGGTTTTGAATGCTTTCTATTTACTCCTCATTCCCACAACTACGATAGAAGTCAGTGGGGTAGGCGCAGCTTGTTGACCATAAGACCTATGCAGTGATTGGAAAGGTACTCATTTTTCTTCCCCTAGGTAAGGTACAAGGTAAATCTCAAAAAATATACCTAGGTAAGGTAAAAGGATTATCAGGAATTTCCAGGTAAGGCAAGGGTACAAAAAAGGTATTTTTAAATTAAAAAGCATGGAAATGGGAAATTTACAATTAATTTATATTTTTTTATTAACTTATAAATAATTTTAATAATATCACAATTAATTGCAGAAAGAAGAGACTTCTTATGTAGTTGCAATTGGACTCAAGAGACGTCCAGCCATTTGTTGGACCTCTGGTCTGAACAAAACAATGGTTCGCGAGGCCACCGAAAAATTTCTGATATTTACAGAGAAGAATTTGACATGGATGAACTTTAAATGCTTTTCCGCATTAGATATTATGCATCTAGCAGATAAATAAATTAATATTGATCATACATGTTTCATTTGGTTTCATTTGCTTTCTTTGTTGCCAGCCATTTTCTATATTGTAAACAAAAAACAGATGTTCTCAAGATCCAAATTCTGAAGCACCACAATGAGAAATTGAATTTTCAGTGACGACGATAGCTTTTTTGAAAATGTGCTTCAGTGAGGAATTCATATTAGGAAATGTATGTATGTATAAATGTAGGAAGGCACACATAGACCTTACGGTCCTTAGTGAGGCCGGGTGGTTTTTACTGGGTACCATTAGAAATCCAAGAGGATCTTTGACGTTTTGGCAAATGCCAATAGTTGTTTGGGAGACTTCCTTGCCGCCTCTTCAAGAGAGGTGAGACTTGGGGAGTGCAGCAGTCTTAGCAATCGTTGGGCAGCTGCAGATGAGGTTGTCCAGAGTTTCGTCCGTTGTCGTGTTGCCTAGCTTTTTCGCGTGAGCAGCTGCTAGGCAGTGACCAGTAAGTTTGCCTATAAGCAGTCTACAGTCTCTTCTTTGGAGCCGTAGCATATAGTGCGTGAGTTTTTTGTCTTGTCTTGCACATGATTTTTTAGATTTTGCAGCCGGTTGTGTTCTTCCACTTTTCCCCTGTATCTTTCTTCGATATCTCCTCCATCTTGCTGTGTAGCGTTTGTACGGAGATAGATAGTTTAGCTTCTTGGCTTAGTGCGGTTCCGGCTTTTGCAAGACTGTCAGCCATTTCATTTCCATCAATGCCCCGGTGGCTGGGAATCCAATAGATTTGCATCTTTCTAGAGATGCTGAGGGAATCTATAGACTCCCTGCTTGCCAGAACATTTTTGGAGTTAATGGTGTGTCTCTGCATTGCTTTGATTGCCGCTTGGCTGTCGACGAATATGATTATTTGATTGTTTGGTGCGTATTGTTCTGACAATTCCGCTGCTTTCCCTTACCCACTATGCTGTGTCCATAGCTTTGTAGCGCCATGGTGCCTGCCCCACAAAGACGTTGCGCCGTCTTTTGTGCAAGGAGGCGTGCTTGGATGTCCAGGGGGTTGACTCCTAGGATGTGTTCGAGTGCTTTTGTTGAAGACCTCAGCGCCCCCGTTATGCAGACAAATGACTGCCGCTGGGCCTTTTCCATCAGCTTTAGATATGTGGACTTCTCCGTAGCTACTCGGTCGTATAATTGAGATAAAGAGCCAGTGCGTTAGACTTGGCGACTAGGCCCCAAGTGCTGCTTAGCATCTTCTGGGATGCATATAGCGCATTGGTTGCCTTTTTCACCTTTTCCTCCACATTGAGTCTCCATGACAGTTTACTGTCGATTACTACTCCAAGGTATTTTACGTTGTTCTTTGGCGTTAGCTGTATTCCATTTACTTAGGTGGAGTCCATTGCGGTACCTTGTATCTCTTGCTGAAGAGAATCAGGTCCGTCTTCTCCGCATCATACCGAGTCCGGCTTCTGTGGCCCACTTAAGTATCGTAGTTCGTTGACCACAAGGTTCCATAGAAGGGGCGACAGGAATCCGCCCTGAGGCGTTCCGCCATGTGCCTCTTTCGTCATGGTTGTGGTACCCCACTCGGCTTGTACTCTTCTGCAGCTCAGCAGGTTGTATATCCAGGAGTCTAATGCCTTGTGTATTGCTAGTGCACTCAGGCTTCGCATTATCGCTTCTGTGGTGACGTTGTTAAATGCACCAGATATATCTAGGAATGCTCCCAGGGCAAATTCCTGATGGTACAGTTCCTTCACGTTGGTGGCTACTAGGAAGTGTAGCGCTGTTTCCAACGATTTCCCTTTCGCGAAGGCGTGCTGATTATTATCCAAGGTCAGGTTCATGCCTTCTCTTATATGAAGATCTAGTAGTTTTTCCATTGTTTTGAACAGGAATGATGTGAGGCTTATGGGTCTGTAGTCCTTTAGTTGCACATGACTGCATTTTCCCCCTTTTGGCAAGAATACAACGCGTTCTGTCCTCCAGACCACAGGTACATAGCTCCATCTCAAGCAAGCTACAAAAATGGATTGCAGCCTTGGGACAATTGCGCATTTGCTCGTCTTTAGCATGGCTGGGAATATTCCATCCAGACCTGGGGATTTGTTACTCGCGAACGAGTCGATCGCCCAACGGATTTTCTCTGGAGTAATGATGTTATTTGGGATGTTGATTTGTTGCGTGTGTGGGTCATGAGGCGTATCTGACTCAGTGATTACAGTACAGCCTGGGAAGTGCGCATCAAGAAGAGCGCATGTCGCTTCCCTGCTGCTTTCCGTCCAGTGGCCGTCGTTCGTTTTCAGCTGACTCTGCATGGGTGGCTGCTTTGACAGAAGTTTCCTGAGTTGAGCGGTTTCGGAGACCTCTATGCTGGAGCAGAAGGTTCTCCACGCGTTTTGCTTTGCCTTTCGTACTTCTTTTTTGAAGAAGCGAAGTCTTATCTTGTATTCCTCCCAAATTATCTGCTCATCCACTTCTTTGGCGAGTTTGAAGCATTCTTGCACATCCTTCCTCTGCTCTTTCAGCGCTGGGGTCCACCAGGGGGGTCTGGTTCTCCGTTTGCTAACTGTGAGTTTGCATGAGGATTTGTATGCTTCGGTTATGTTGGACGTGAGCGTCTTCACGGACATCTCAATGTCGCCTGCCGAGCAGAAGTTCGCTGGCGTAGGTAGTTTTGATTCTACCGTTTTAAGGTACTTCACCCAGTTGGTGTTCCGGGGGTTCCTGTAGGCTTTTCTGGCTTGGTTGTGGTCGAACTTGGTCTTAAAATGGATGCACTTGTGGTCTGAGAAAGAGAGTCTTTCGAGGACTCCCCATTCTGATGCCTGAGTACTATTCCCTAAGGTCAGAGTTAGGTCTAGGACGTTGGCCGATGCTGGTCCCACGTATGTGGGCACATCTCCAACGGTTTCTACTTCTAAGTAAGTTTGTAGTATAAAGCTTAGGAGAGACTCAACTCTGTCGTTTATGTCCGCACTGCCCTACACTGTGTGATGTGCGTTGGCGTCCGTTCCGATGACAAATGGTTGGTTTTTCCTACTCGCTTCGGCCGTTAGACGTACGAGCTCGCACGGTGGTGACTCTCGCTCGTGTGCCATGTAGCAGGACGCCATTATTATTGACTCATCATCGGGGCCTTTCAGGGCCACAACTGTGAGGTCGTCCGTGCTGTAATTTGATGCTTTTGTGCAAGTTGGCCTGGAGGACCTTCAATTGCATGATCGTTGTCGGCGTCCCCCGGCCCGGATGGATCAACTTCCATGGTTGAGTCGTCATCCTCGTCGTTCTCCAGGCTGGATGGGTCAACTACCATGGCTGAGGCACCATCCCCTTCGCCCTCAGCAGACTGCACTGCCTCTGTAACGCGAAGCTGCTGGCTCTTTTGACCATCGCGTCGATGCCAAGGTCCTGCTCGACCTCTCCTACCTCCAGCGTGTGCTCTATCTTGTCTTCTGGGTGGCGCTTTTTGAGTCGTAGGTGCACGCTGCCTACTCCCCACGCCATCTTCCCGAACCTTGGGTAGAACAAATCGTCGGCCTCCTTGTTGATCTGGAAGACCATGTGCTGTCCGTTCTTGTAGGGCTTAGCAACATATAGCACCTTCCAGTCTCTTGTTGGCACGCCCGGGTTTTGCCACCGTAACAACTTCACCGCCTGCTCCTTTGATAATACCCTTGGGAAGAGCACATTCGCCTTCGGAACTGACGGAATTCGTGTTCTGTCAACAACCTCCAGCTGTGCACCCTCCAATGGGCTTCCCATATCTGCAACGACGCTTTTGACCCACTTGAGGGAGAGATGGTCCGTACATTTGAGGATCTTGACTCCAAACAGCCAGCCTGCTCCGTCAAACGTTACCGGTCCATTCTCTTAAAAATTTCTTCGAACAGCATCCCCTCCACTTGTTTCCACTGTTCTGGCGTCATTTTCCCGAAAGGGTCGCTTTTGTCAATGAGGGCTACGGTGAGATACCGTTTTCCACGTCGCTGGCTGACTCCTTTGCCGGTTTTTGTGTGTTTGGGGTGGAGCTTGGTAAAGCATGGCTCCTCGGTATTGGGCACGGCCGTTTGATAACTCGGGCCACTACCTTCGCTTGCTCGGATGAGCGCTGCCGCTTAATTACCACTATCCTCCACCCTGTTAGCGTATGCGGCGGAGGTGGGTTTCATCGCCGGTCTCTCCGCAAATAAGGATAAGAAATTAAACATTTTAATTTCATATGATGTTATATTGCACAAGGAAACAAAATTAGACTCTTTCCAGTTATTGAAGGGTTGGTGGTGATTCTAAATGAATCGTGTTCTGAACACGAATCTGTTTTAAAAATGGTCCATCACGTCGAGATTTTTTGAAAACAGATTCGTCCTCAGCATAAGAAAATCATCTGTATACTACACACAAAAAAACAAAAAAATTGATAATCCGAAATTTATCGTTTTTAAAATTTTTTTTATATGCCTAAACTTTTAATTAGGGTCTTATAAACATTCCGTAAAGTTTTCAAGCAGATCCGACAATTGGTTTATAACAATAAACAAAAACAAATTTTTTTTCCGAATCTCGTATACGGAAAAAATTTTCATCGACCCACGTACTTGTAAAAATTCCATGGTTTTTTATACCCTTGTAGAGGGCATATTAAAATTGTCGAGATGTTTGTAACGCATATAAGGAAGCATCTGCCACCACATAAAGCATATATATTCCTGATCAGCATGACGAGTTGATTTGATATAGCCATGTCCGGCTGTCCTTCTGTTTCTATGCTATCTCCTCGCTCAGTATTAAAGCTATCTTAACCAAACTTTGCACGAAGTCTTTTGGTACAAATTCTAGTTAGCTTTTGAAAATGTGTCAAATTTGAAGGCGTGAATTAACTTTTAGACAGGGTTCGTAAAATAACACACATTTGTTTTTTAAGCTTAGTACTCAGAAAAAGTAAATCGATCGGCGATGTTTGCAATAACCTGCTTACAATCAATGAGTTGCTTGGAGCTGCATTATGCAGCTGTCGCAGCAAAAATCCAAATTGATACAGCACATTCGACCTTTAACTTGGTGTCGCATGAGAGGGAATATATAATATGTCCGCTGTTTTCATAACGACCTCAAAATATTCTACAGGTACTTATGCGTATTTCGGGAGGCGTATTTTATATTGACCAGACGTAATTTCAGGTGACGCATAAACTGTTATTGAATTTTTGCATTACATTTAATAGTTGTTTCAAATAATTTGTTTTAAATTTTATTCATAACTAATTAAAATATTTTTTCACAATTGCAAGATGTCCTGAAAGCGCACATTCAACTACTCGTTTTGAGACATATTTAGGCGGACCGACGTCTTGTTGTTTGATATTAACCAAATATGAATTTGGGAGAAATGGTTTGAATCTAGTACTGCCGGGATGTTATTGTACATTTGCTTGACAATTAATGTAAGGTCTATGTTAGATCACGTAGTCTTTTAATATTGCCTATAAACATTTTATGTATCAATCTAGTTGTCCGGCCATAAATTTTAATTCATTTTATCGGCATTAACCGGCTGTAACTTAGTGCATCCAGCTGATTTAAATGCAACAAAGTTTGTGAAAATAGAAGAGCCCTTAGGCTACATGCAAAAGAGGTTGTAATTAAAATCCAACCACCGCAATGGCTTGTACACGACGATTAAGTTTGAAAAATTTGCCATAATTTGATGAAAACTACTGTTCAATTGCCAATTTCGACGCTTTTAGGTTTGCTGTTGCTGCTCCTATGTTTTTTTTTAGGCTGCATTAATATGTTTATAAACTCATAAATACAGATATATTTTTGCTCGGTGTAACCTCCATAATTTTTTGAAAGCCAAAAATACTGCAAAATGGATTTTCCGCGATATCTTGAAAACAAGAGCTGATGGAAAAAACCGAAACCAGTTTTGGAATCAGTGCACAAAACTGGATCAGAATTTCGCAACGAGAAGGCTGGACCAAAATGGCTGTTGGCCTGTGTAAGTTTTCTATGCTTTTACATAGTTCCACCAAGTTTGATAGGACAACTATATAGTATAGTTGCCATAGAAATTGGGTGTAGAAAATGTATATAGGAGGCCTTGTCAAAAATATTTTTTGTTAGTTGTTAACTTCCAATGCAACTCGCATATTCTGCAGTCATCCCCAGTGAAAGTAATGTTCACCGCATGTTCCCATAGCCGTCACCTTTCTGGTGACATCCGTTAATTGCAACAAATTGGTAAACAAACACCTTCAAACAAAAATCATAGCCGAAATTCGGGCTGCGAATTTATAATAGTGTAATTCCTAAGTCTTTATTCGCCCCTTTCAGAGTTTAAATACTAACTGGATGTTTTTTTGAAGTGTGAACAGCAAAACAAGTCCGCTGATGAGAGAATTTGGTTATTCTCGAAACAGCGATCGTTGTACGGACATACCCAATTGCTATTCCAAAATGTTGTTAATTAATATCTGTTGGTTTGTGTTGGTTATAAAAAGGCTTATAATCAACCAAAAAAGACCTTGAGCTAGCCAGTTGTAACATTGATTATTTTTATACCCTTGCAAAGGGTATTATAATTTTTCCCAGAAGTTTGCAACGCATAGAAATATTCATTTCCGACCCCATAAACTATATATATTCTTGATCAGGGCGACGAGCTGAGTCGATTGAGCTTTGTCCGTCCGTCTGTCTCGTCTGTCCGTCTCGTCTGTCCGTCTGTTTCTACGCAATACTTAGTTTTCTCAGTTTTAAAGCTATCGAGCTGTGCTATTTTGCACAGAGTCTTCTTTTTACTGCACGCTGATAATATGTCGGAACCGACCGGATCGGATGACTATATCTTATAGCTGACATAGGAACCATCGGTAAAAAAAATGGGTTTTAGTGAGAAAAACTTTTTTGTTCTTAATGTTAGAGTTCCCAAACACCATCATTATTAATATTAAATGCTTTCAAACAGATTTTAAACTTTGATCAAAATCGGATGACTATATCTTATAGCTGCCATAGGACCGATCGGTCGGAAAATGGGTCTTACTGAAAAAAAATATTTGTTTTCAAGTAAATCGTTCTTAAGGTCGGTGATTATTAATACTGAACGCTTTCAAACTAATTTGAAAAATTTGGTCGAAATTAGATGACTATATCTGCAGGCTGCCATAGGATTTATCGGTCGGAAAATGAGTCTTAGTGAGAAAAACTTTTTTGTTTTCAATTTTATCGTTCTTAAACTTGGCGATTGTTAATTTGATATGTTTTCAAAAAGATTCGCGAAATTTGGTCGACATCAGATGTTCATCTGACAGAAAATCGATTTTAGTTACAAAAGTTTTTGATTTTATCCAAGCGTTCTTGAACTCTGTCATTTCAAAAACAGCTTTTGCAAGGGTATAAAAACTTCGGCACAGACGAAGTTAGCTTGGCCTTCTCGTTTTATTTTTATTTTATTTCTCAATGGAATCTAGAGGAAAGGGCATTGTGGCAAGTTTGATGCATGTCCTCAGTAAGTGAACCAAATCGAATAAAACGCATATTCAAGTTTTCAATAATATGTATATTAAATGGTGGTTTTCAAAACATTACAATTTTTATTAATCATTTAATTTGATAAATAATAGTTTTTGCAGCGAGTCCGATGAAAGATTGCATCTCAGATCCGATAATACCAATTTGAGGGCAGAAAATGTTCGTTCAACACTTACTTGCGTTGCTGGAACGGCGTGTACCACTTTGGCCAGCTGTTATAAATTCGGATAGTCAAAAAGTTCTTTCCGTTTGAAAGGTGAAAAAATTCCGTGGTGAACTGATAAGCTTGCGTCCCATTTTGCAAAATGGATATAACTTCAGAACATAGGTTCCTGGATGTGTGCGATTTGTTTAGCGATTGGAAAAATAAATCTTATAAAAACATCAACGCACCTTTAGTAAAATTAGAGCAGAGCGGTCCTATTGATTGCCCGAACGAACTTTTAGAAGCAACGCGACAAGACAAAAGATGTAGTAAAGCCGACAAACGTGCAAAAGGTAGAAGTACTGCTCAAGGCTGGCTGAGATTGGTATAATGATTCACTCAGTTGTAATCCTGTATAAGACTCTCTGCAGAAACACTTATATCTTAATTATTTATTAATTAATTAACACAGTGCTACAGTGCGAAATAACCTTGGTAATGACATAAGGACATTCTACATCCCATTTCAGCATAGGCCTCTAAACTTAGTCATAAATCGTAAAACAAATATGTACAAATTTAGATGAATATATGATTATATGAAAAATTCCATTTTTATTTTCTACCAAACTTCAGCATTAATGTTACATTAATATAACATTGGTTCCCGAAGAAAACCAAGTATGAGTATGAGTATCATTTCCCAGGTTATTACAATTTTGAGAAATTTGGGGCACTGTGAAATTAATAATATGTTAAATTTTTTTGAAAACCGCCATTTAATATTAATATTATTGAAAACTTGAATATGCGTTTTATTCGATTTGGTTCACTTACTTAGGACATGCATCAAACTTGCCTCAATGCCTTTTCCTCTAGCCGAAATCGGCGTTTGAGTAATACTTTTGAGCAAAATAAATAAAACTCGGAAGATGATCATTAAATTTTGATTTTCATTTATTTTACTCAAGTCCTAATGGTTATTTCCTGAAAATCAAAAAATAATCATTAACCATTGAGCAATAAAATAAAAATCAAAATCATTGCAGAAATGAATAGATTATCGAAATATAATCACCGACCTGTATAGCAGCCCCAAACTTATAATGTGATTGATCAATTCTGACCCCAAACCACGCCCCAAACGCCATTAACTAAACCCCTCTTTAGCCATCATGTCTTTAAAAATTTTACAGTGGAACATAAACGGATATAACAACAATTATGATCAGTTACAGGTACTTGTCAAAGAAAAATCACCAAAAATCATATGTCTCCAAGAGACGCACCTTCACTCCCATCACATTTACCCCACCCCAATTAACTATACTGCTTATCACGAAAACTTGTCCACAAATTCCTATGGAGGCACTGCCTTGTTAGTTCATAATTCCATCCAACAAGAACCCTTCCCTCTTAACAACGACTTTGACTCAGTAGCTACTCTCATCCATTCGAAAATAAAATTCATCGTCATCTCCACATACATACCCCCAAATAAAAAATTCAGCATCAACCACCTCAAAAATATGTTCAACAACCTCCCACACCCTATTCTAATCGTCGGAGATTTCAACAGCTGGCATACGAGCTGGGGATCGCAGACGAACAATTTACGCGGAAACACAATCTTCAAATTCATCAATCAATCTTCTTTAACTACTCTTAACGACGGCTCACCAACACACTTTTCAACACACCACACTTTCACCCATGTTGATCTATCCCTTGCATCCCCCGAACTATCTATCTACGCGAAATGGAGGACAGACCCCTCCTTATCAGGCAGCGATCATTTTCCAATCCACATAGACCTTTTCGAACAACACAACAAAAACTTCACAGAACAAAAACCAAAATTCCATACAAACAAAGCTAACTGGCTACTATTTAGCGAACTAACACAAAAGTTCAATGCCGATAGACCTCATAGCCTCAATATTAACCAAGAAACGGCAAACATTACAAAAATTATACTACAAAGCGCAAACCAGGCCATCCCACAAACCTCCCCCAAAAAACACTTTAAACACAACGTCCCATGGTGGGATATTACACTGCAGAAACTAAAAAATAAGAAACTCGAGGAATGGAAAAAACTTAAAAACACAATTACCCAAGAAAACATCCTAAGCTACAAAAGAGCAAACGCTCTTCTGAAACGAGAGATTAAAATAAAAAAACGACAATCTACATTAATTTTGACATCCGAAATTAACCCAAACACACCCATATCCCAGATCTGGTCCAATATAAACAGATTCTGCGGATTAAAAACCCGCCACAGTATTCACTGCCTTGCCGACTTAAATAATCCAACACAAGTAACCACAGACCCAATTGAAATTGCAGAAAATTTATGCGAACACTGGTCCAACTTATCGCGCGACTCTAACTTCTCAAACACCTTTATACAACACAAGCAACAAACAACTTCAGTCTTATCTTATACTCCCTCCCCCGACGCAATGCACCTAGAAAACAAAATAACCCTAATCGAACTAAAGTCCGCTCTTAAAAAGTTAAAAGGAAAATGTCCCGGCCGCGACCGCATCACCTACCAAATGCTTCAGCACCTACCATTATCAGTTACCCTTCGTATTCTTGAACTATTTAACAATATACTCGATAATTACATACCACAGCAATTCAAGACCAGCACTATCATACCCGTTCTTAAACCAAACGCAGACAAAACCTCTCTTAACTCCTACAGACCGATCTCCCTTAACCCATGCATGGCAAAACTAATGGACAAAATAATATCTAACCGACTATGGTGGCTTGCTTCAAACTGCAAGTACCTAGACAGTCGCCAAATGGGTTTTAGAAAAGGGAAATCGGTATCTGACGCTCTAGCTACAATAGACTATCAGACTACCTCAGCCCTCTCCACAAAAAATCATTTATCTATACTTTCACTTGACTTTGCTAAGGCGTTCGACAGAATAGGCATCACCACACAATCACCGACGAGCTCAAAAACTGGAAAATAGGCCAAAAAATTCTCAACTACATAACAAGTTTCCTCGCTCACAGAAAAATATCCGTGCAGGTCACAAACACCTACTCATCATCAAAACCACTAGAAAATGGAATACCACAGGGATCCCCACTATCTGTCATACTTTTCGCTATTGCATACAACAAATTAAACAAAATTATTTCCAGACACAAATCGTTTGAGTTTACAGCCTACGCTGACGACTATACTATAGTCAAAAAAATTCACAAAAACACTTTTTCTCTCAACATCAACGACCTTTTCACAGATATCACCTCATGGTGCGACTACTCAGGTGCCTCACTATCCATCCCAAAATGCAAACACCTCCATATCTGCCGCAAAATGCACTGCACGTTCCAACTTCAATCCAACTTATTTTCATTTGAAACGGTGAAATCCCTCAAAATTCTTGGGCTTACTATAGATAGTCGATACAAGTGGAACAAACACATAGAAAATCTTTTACTACAACTCTCAAAAAGACTCAAAATCATCAAATGCCTCTCAAGTTACAAATATAACTGCAGCACCAACTCTATAATAAACGTCATCAACTCCATCATTATGTCCAAAATAGATTTCTGCCTTCACTTCTACGGAAACTCACCCAAATCTACTTTAAGTAAACTGAGGACACTATATCACTCAGCACTTAGACTGGCATTTGGCGCATTACGCACCACCCCAATTCATAACCTTCTATACGAAGCCAACCTAATGCCAATAGAAATCAGGACTACGCAAGCCATTTACAAAAACTCCACTATCATCCTAAACTCCAGGCATTCTCCAATAGAACACATTTACAAAAAAATCATTAAATCAAAAAAGACCCCCAGACTTCCTTCAGCTTTACACAACACAATAAACCTCTGCAAGATAGACAACTTACCAATATCTCCCCTCAACATCAAAAGACACTCTACTCCCCCCTGGGTCATCAGGACCCCCCGCATTATAACATCACTACATACCAGCCTAAAAACTGAAACTCCCCCTGAAATATACCAATCCAAATTTTTAGAAATTCAGGACTCCCTCAAAGACCACAACTTTTTATTTACCGACGGTTCCAAGTCATGCTCAGGCTTATCCTATAGCGTTACCACCGTGAACCGTATAATTTCATTACAATTACTCCCCAACTTCTCTTCAATTCTCACGGCAGAAATCGCAGCCATTCTGACTGCCTGCAAATTCGGAAGCAAAAAAAGTGGCAAATTTGCTATATGCACAGACTCTCTATCCGCTCTAAAAGCAATAGCCAACTACAACAATACTGACTTCTACCCCACTGCAATTAGAAACATAGCTCACGTCAAAACCAACAAATTTATTTTAATATGGGTACCCGGGCACTGCAACATCACAGGGAACGAAATGGCTGATCGAGCCGCAAAAAACGCCCACACTTTTCCCCTTACTATAGAAAGCAACCTCAATACACACGACCTACGAAAATACATGAAAAAAATCTGTCTTAATAACAAGAGCACCATTTTCACGAACACTTCGCAGCACTACAAATCAATCAATCCGAATGGAACAAACCCTCAAGAGAATAAAAACTACGAAACTACACACTCGCGTCTCGACGCAATTAAATTCTCAAGAATACGCCTGGGTCATACCCTAGCTACCCATAAGCACATTATAGAGAAGAGTGCAGCACCCAACTGCCAATTCTGCAACACTGCCTTAACTATGGTTCATATAATTTTAGAATGCCCCAAATTCCAAACCCAAAGAACCCTATACCTAGGTCAATCCCCACAAGAACTATTCTCATACCACAACTCCTCACAAATGATAAATTTCCTCAAGTCCATAAACCTTTACCACGACATATAAAAAATAAAAAAAATAAAAATCAAACATGTAACACTAAATTTACTTACATATAAGCCCCATACCAATGTACATATTTTCCGTAAGCAATAATTTTTTAAGAATACAAAAACCTACAAAACTTAAATATAAGCACTAACCTAATATATATATTAATGACCTATTACCAGCCTAAGGCCTAAGTTGCTATGGCATTTAAATTGGCCACAATTTGCAATTGTGTACCAATTATTTCAAATAATAATAATAAAAATCATAGTTTATTATACTCCATTTTTTCATACGGGCACTCCAAGTGGATGAGTTTTTTGGATGCAAAATTTACAAATAATCATTATTTTCGCTCCCTGCCCGGGACTCCTAAAAAAACGCGCTTTGAATTTTACCTCTTTGGGTGGCGAGGAAATGAGTTCATAACAGTTCCAATAGGTGTCAAGTTTTCCTCACTTTCGCACTCAAATTCGAACAAACGTACGCTTATATATAGATACAAAATATTTTGAATTTATTTATTTGGAAAAACAAACTGAATTCGAAAAGCATTTGTGATCGAGCATATATTTGTATGGGCAAAAATTCAAACTTCAAATCTGTTTGAAAGCATATAATATTAATAATGGACGAGTTTGAGGACGCTAACATTAAAAACAAAAAATAGAGGAAAGTTTACTTCGACTCGACCGAAGTTTATATACCTCTGTAGCTTGTTGGCGCCACTACTTTGAGCATTTGCTTGCCAGTTTGTTACATGGCAGCTATACGACATATTCATCCGATTTTGACCAAACTCCCCGAAATTGTGTGGAAACTGATAATATTCTCAAAGTTTTTCTCACTAGAACTTCTTTTTTCGACCGATAGTTCCTACGGTAGTGTAACGAAGTTTTCCAGCCGGGGTTTTAACTCAGCCTGGCCAAGGTCAATTACAAGAAATTTGTAATTCGCGGGGACTATTGAGAAGGATAGGGCGATGGGAGGATTGGTCTTCTTCTAGAAATCCTCTACCATCAATTTCACGCCACTACAATATACTCTAATAAAGTGGGAGGTACAGACTAATAGACGGACTGAGAAACCAAGTGGTTAGTACCCGACGCGGTTCCGCAATCTGACTGTGGGACGGGAAGGGGATCGATCACGCGGTTAGTACCCGGCGTGACTGATTCTGGCCTACGGACTACTAAGGAAGGGGGACCCTACTCTGCTTAGAGCACTATGATTAACTGAACACACGATCAGTGTCCAGCACGACTGATTCCTAACTCAACGATATCAGGGATATGGCCCAACACTTGGTTGGTGCCCGACGTGACTAGCTGACTACCTGCCGACAAGAACGGGACGGACCACGCGGTTAGTGCCCAACGTGTCTCGCTCATGCCCTAAAGTCGCTCAAGGGTGGGACAGAACACGCGGTTAGTACCCAACGTGTCCCACTAATAGCCTAAAGTCACTCAAGGATGGGGCAGAGCACGCAATTAGTGCCTCACGTGTCCTCCTAAGGGCCTAAAGATTCTCAAGGAGCGGGACAGAACACGCGGGACAGAACACGCGGGACAGAACACGCGGTTAATACCCAACGCGTCTGGAAAAAGACCTAAAGACTCTCGGGGGAAGGGGCTCCCTACGATCAGCAGACTCACCTTCTCTCTTGTTATGACACTGAAAATGTCCCACATATTAACAATTAACACGCACGATATTCTTTAGTATTAATAATTTTTTTTATTACCATTTTTTAATCTCTATTAATCTACGGAACTGCACCAGCCCTAATCTAACGTTTAATACAGTTTCTTCTTTTAGCTATTTACCGGCATCTACGTCGTACGAATTTACTTTCCGTGTTTTCACTTTCGACTGCTCACTTCTCGTACTCAAGATCGACTATTCCTCACCTTCTAAAAACTGACTCCCTACTCGTCTGCCCGCCGAAATCTGACTGTCCCGTCTCCACGCCGAAACTCACTGTCTAGCACTTTGGCAAGCACCTCGCCCTCTAACCGACCTACGCCAACGTTGGCATTCTCAGGCCCGTTATCCTCGATCGTTCCCGCCACTCACTGGTTTATTCTTTTTCGTTGCTCTTTAGATATCGATGCTCAGCCAATCTATACCCGCCTCTCTCTCTCGGGGTCCCGTTGCTTCTCTCAACAGCGTCGACCAAACGGCATTTTCGCGTTTGACTATTGCGCAATTCCCCTTTTTTTCGCCACGGTGTGTGACTACTGCGCAGACGCCAACGGAGACGGGAGTATGTGTGTGAGCGAAAGGGCGGCTCGTGCGCCGCTGCCACGCAAAAGTTGACGGCGATGAGTGTGTGTATGTGGGCGGGCGCTCGCTGCTACTGCGCAATTGTTGGCGACGATGGACGTTCCGTTAAGGGTTCCGTTAGGTCGTTGCCGCCGCTGTATCATTGGCTTCGTGTTTGGCACGCTGTGGTGCACGATTGTGCCGTGGCGACACGGGCAACGCCTCTGCCGCGATGACACTACCTAACTTGACTGTATGACACTACCTAACTGCAATAAATGGGTGCTACGTGATTTTGGTGCTCCAGTGCCTTTTTAATATAAATTACGTATAGGAAGCTTCGATTGTGGCGACCTGAACTCATCCGATTTGGATCAATCTTGGTGGAATTGTGTGGTTGCATATAATATTGATCAGTAACTAGTCTGGGAGAGATAGCATTGAAAACAAAATAATGTTTTCCTATAATAGACATATTCATTTCCGACCCCATAAACTATCTATATTCTTGATCATGGCGACGAGCTGAGTCGATTGAGCTTTGTCCGTCTGACCCCCTAATTTCCGAATTTTCAGAGAGACAATTACCTTTAAGAGTATTACAAATAGATATCTGTGGTCCAATTAATACAAAATCGTTTGCGGGAAATCGATATTTTATCACTTTCATTGATGATAAGCCCGTTATACTGTGGCAGCCCTAGCCACCTCTGGTCACACCATTTATCGAGTACCATCCCTGGCGCGATAGCAGAACGACAACACGCGCCATCCCTGGCGCTCAGTTTCTGGCTTGGCTTGGGCCACGAGCGGCACGCGCCTGCATCGCTCCGTTCAACTTGACGATAATTGTTAGCTTAAGTGATATTCAATAAAGTTAGTTACACATTAAAACCTCGTAGCTAAAATACTACGGTGTGTTTTTTTAAGTCAAAAGACCAGGCTTTGGGAAAGCTTAAACAATTTAAACTTATAGCAGAAAAGCAAAGTGGGCAAAAGGCCAAAGATTTATGGACGGATAATGGTCGTGAATATGTGAACAAGCAGTTCAACAATTTCTTATGTTCAAATGGTATTAAAAGGCATCTGACGGTGTCATCCACATCACAACAAAATGGTGTGGCAGAGAGGGCGAATAGGACGATCATGGAGATTGCTCGTAGCATGTTGATTCATGCGGAACTGGATGAAGTTTTTTAGGCTGAGGCTGTGTTGACTGCTGTTTATTTGCGCAATAGAGCAACAAGCAACAGTTTGGGTGATACGACTCCATTTGAATTATGGCATAAAAGGAAACCATATGTTGCACATTTGAAGATCTTTGGATCACATGCTGTTGTAGGCCAAAAGGAAAGGAGTTGCTGTTTATTACGTATTGTGATCAATCTAAGGCGTAAAGGTTAATGGACCCGTCAACTAAAAAAATAGTTGTAAGTCGACGTAAAATATTTTGAAAACTCTCCTAGCAATTTTCAGCAATTTAAACTGAGTGATGGGTGTAAAAAAGAAATGTTTGTTGCTGTGATAAAAACGCAACGGTAGATTGTGTTAAAGATACCAGTGGGGATGATAATGCTTTGTGCCAGGAATATGCTGGTGAATCAGGGGAAACTGGGAGACTCCGATGGAATATGGGGCAGTCTGCACTAAAGTTAATACGGAAACAAAAGGAGCAAATGGTTATTTTATGAACCCTGATGTTATGCGCGTGGAAGGAACTGGAGAAGCAGATTTAGATTAAGAAACTTCACGTTGTATTCGTCCAGGAGGGCCAAGAATTATTCGAAATGGTCAAAGAGGGCGACCAAGAAAGCAGCCGAATTATTTAAGTGCATGTGAGAATATGGAATTTCCCAAAACTGTGTAAGAGGCAATACAACGCTCAAGTGCACAACAGTGGAAGAACTCAATGGAGGTAGAATATGCTGCTTTAATCAAAAATGACACGTGACCGTTGGTGGATCTACCAGAAGGACAAAAGGCCATTGGGTGTAAATGGGTATATGCCATTAAACGCAATAAAGATGGCGCGGTAATGCGCTTCAAGTCTCGATTAGTAGAGGGCTGTGCACAGCGTTGTGGTGTTAATTATTCTGAAACGTACCCACCAGTTGTACAATATGGAACCATTCATTTGATATTTGCATTGGCTGTAGAACAAAAATTGTTTATGCATTAAATGGACGAAATATCCGCATATTTGAATGGGGAGCTTCATGATGAAGTTTATTCGGTGCAGCCCGAATATTTCGTAAACAGGGAACATCCAAAACGAGCTATAAGACTGAAGAAGTCATTTTCTTGTTAAAATAAAGTCTGAGATAGCGAATAATTTTTTTTTTTGGAAGTGAAATTCTTCCGTGAAGGCGAAAGTGGTGCCAGAATGGTATGTCAGAAGCACTCAAAAAAATCTGGTGGGTAAAATTGAATACGCTGACAGTAACTTTTTTCCAAATTTGTTATGCATGTGGTTTTGTTGTTGTTTGGTAGCTGTCCTAACAGAAAAATCTACAGAAGAAACAACTCTACTCTTAGAAAATTTAACTACAAATATTTTTCACATATTTTGTTGTTTTAATGTACCCAGAATCCGCACATATAGTATAACATTTTGAATGTATTTGCTGCACGGATTAATTGTTCCCACAGCAATTTTAACAGCGATAATTGTTGATTAGGGTTAG
>JBAMBO010000258.1:0-26499 GCA_037044535.1 Lordiphosa magnipectinata | reverse complement strand
TTCTCAATTTTAGGGCAAAATACCCTACATTTGTAACAAATATTTTCTAAAATCAAAGGCGAAATTATCCTAAAAATTAAAAAAGGCAATAAAGCAAATTCCTCCTAAAATTTAGAAAAAAAAATATATTTTTCTAAATTTTAGAAAGTTTTTTCTAAAAAATTTTTTTTTAGGGCAACTTTTCTAAAACGCAGAAAATTTTTTCTTAATAGAAATTTTTTCTAAATTTTAAAGCGATTTCGAATTTAGGGCGATTTTCTTAAATATAGAAAAATAATATTCTGAGTGTAGCGATTATCGCTATTTAATTTTACTAGATGATGAGTTGGTGGACTTAGAACTAACTTGCATCAAAATGTAAATTTCGTAAAAAATGGCACATACGATGTTTTCGCGCACAGGCGTCGATATTTTCGGGTAGCGTGTAGTCATTGGAGTTTATTGAAAGTAACCGACAAGATGTGGATAAATCGATATTTAAGTGTTAAGGAATCGAATGGTGGTCACACTATAAAATAAAATGGAGACGAACGCAAGCATTAAAACCCGTCTGAATAGAAAATAAATAAAAACGGAAAACCATAAAAACCCCTCGCTTACATTATAATGAAATCCTATTTTTGTTAGGATAGGTCTGTACCAAAGGTACACAGAATATATTAAGAATATAAAAGTAAACTTGATCTGCCTGCAAGTATAAGAAATATATGTCCCATACATGTCAAACCTTTATCTCTTCATACGGGCGGACGGACAGACAAACAGACGGACAGACAGACATGGCTATATCGACTCGGCTGTTGAAGCTGATCAAGAATATATATACTTTATAGGGTCGGAGATGATTATTTCTCCCTGTTACATACTTTTACACAAACTTAATATACTCTGTGTACCTTTGGTACATAGTATAAATATTGCACGATAAGCGGGTGACTCCTTGGATGTATTATAATATTATAATCGGGGGCAAATGAACTGGTACAGAGTATGTTATAGTCGGGCTTGACCGACTTTCTCACTTGTTTTAGACTTATATTATACCCTATTGATTTTAATTTCACGAATGCAAGTATTATGAAACTGATCATTGCAAATGTCTTTATGAAATAACACATTCTTAAAAATCTCGAAATGGCATGAACGCGAATTTTGAGTTTATTATATATTAACTGGAAACCTAATCATATGTTAATGAATAATCTGACTGCTTGTAACAAAAATATTTTTATTTTAGTTTATTAAATAAATAAAGCGCAAACCTAACCGAACCGAACCCGCGGTTTGACTTCATCCGAAAACCATGTTGAGAACCGGACAGTTGGAAAACTCTGTGAACAACTTAACCGAATCGCCCCTAATTCTGGATCTGTTTGCATCCCTGATATTTTCAGAATATATATACGTGTTTTATTAAAAATTTTCCAGATATTGGTTACTCATTGAAGAATGCATCTCCAACCACAGAGGTTGGCCTTGGAGACGCTGGCAGTCGAACACCCAGTCTGGATTTATTAAATTTGTTCACATTAAAAACAACACCTTAACATAAACTCTTCTTTGAAATACATACATAAATAACCAGCCATGCTACCATTTTCGATTTCGCAAAGTTAGTCAAAGTTAAGTCAAAATTGGTTCTTAAAACCGGTTTGACATCGCAAAAGTTTTGCGATTGTGAAAATGGGAGCATGTCTGAAAACATTGTTACCCTGTCGTTATGTATTACCCTGTTTATACACAAACAAAATATCATGATAAATGCTCCTCAAAGTATGCTTTGTTTATAAAAAAACAATTCAGAAAAATAGTAAATTTATATTTGGCCTAACACTTAATTTTTTGAATACCTTCTGCTCCGACAACCTGGGTAAATGTTTGGTGTGGATTATGTAGTACGCCGTCACAAATGACCATCAATTTTCTTATTTAAATGTGTGATTATTAAAGAAAATATAGTTTGCATACTTTTAGTGGCATTTATCATGATAATTTTTTTGTGTATAAACAGGGTATATATTAGCTTCCTTATAGTTAGTTGTTGTCATCAGTTTTTCCATTTTTTCTACAGTGATTTTGTGTTGATACAGCTAACGCGCAAAAGTAATCTCTTTGTGGTTCAGTGCATTTCCCACTCTTTTCTGTAGTCTTAGGCTGGATAATGTCCAGTTCTCTCACATTTTCGAAATCAGATGTGTGTCCAGTTGTTGCCCAGTGTTGTTCTATTGCATTTAAGTTATATCAAATAAAGTTAGTTACACCTACTAAGCCCAGTAACTAAATGGCCAAAGTAGAGGCCCCATTGGACAGTCTGGCAAATCACTCAACTAACATTGATTGAAGAGAAAATGAATTTGTTGCATGTGACTCATTTAAAACCTTTATTTACACATATAAATTATACGAGCTTCGGCCGAGCCGAAGTAATCTTTCCTCCATCCTTTTTCTTTGACTAAATAAATATCGACATTGTATTGACATAATCGTATTTCACGTATAATGAATTTTTAAGTCGCGAAACAAACTTGAAATGAGAATTGTGGACTCGGATTTGGATATGTTGAATTCAGTCGGACTTCGAGATCGTATATTCTTAATTTGGCTTGGTTTAAATCTTCTTTATTTCGTCCTTAGTCCAATTTAAAATAGCTTTTCGATTAATTTTTGCTTTTCTCTTTGATTCTGTATGAGTTTTTACAATAAATTTAAGAAATAAGTAAAAAAATTGTAATTAAAGCCCACAAATACACAAGACCTCGAGCAGACCAGCAACTATTTCTTAAATAACTTAGAATGGGTCGCTAAGCCCAACAACAAACAGCCAACAACTATTTAAATAAAAAAGCATAAGTTTACCGTTCGTACGCTGCGATCTCTCTACTGTCCTTGCTTACTGCAATTTCAGATGGCTTCGGAAAGTTGTCAGCTGTCAACAGTTTCATTGACACAACTTGTTACTTGTAGTTGTTGTTGTGGTTCTGTGTTCTATTCAGCTTGTATTGTTGTTTTGTTTTTTGTTTGTTCGTTGTTCTGTTCAGTTCTGGGCTCCGGTAACCTTTTGTGCTTGTCTCACTTTTTTATTGCTTGACAGCAAAGTCAAAGTCGCTTTGTGGTGGGATTATGTGGCATTATAAACCCGATACTCAATGATAATCGCAAGCAAAAGGGAACATTTGCTTTTTAATGAAAATTCTTCTGAATATTTTACACAAGCACATGCACGCACACTTTTACACTTAAGCCCCCAATGTCTGAGTATGAGAACAGCAATAAAGATGTAAATTAAACAGGTGTTTCTCATTCTGTTTCCAGGGGAGTTCCCAGCAGCAATGCAGCACGCGGCACTAGCGCATCATCGCCACTCGCCCAGTCGCTATCTCTTGGTGTACCTGTTTGTGTGCTGCTGCAGTTGGGCCTTGGCCGGACGCTCTGTGCGATTGTGGCCGAGTGGTTCTCCAGCCAAGTCAAGGCCAGGACGGTTAGAGGGCAGCGCCATGGCCGCGCTGAAAGTATTTTGAGTTTGTTCTTTTGGCGCTCACAGCTACAATCACGGAATACGTTTAGGCAAGTCTATGAGGCGGATATAAGGTGAGCCGACGTCTACGGAAATCAAGAAAAAATCTCCCAGCACACACACACACGACTTACATACATAAGCTGTAACTATATTGGTAACTAAAGTATATATACATAACCTCTGGGCTATTGGAGTTTTCTATGAATCAGCGACGTATACGTAATATTTAGCACAAACAACAAGTAAAACAACACAAACAAAGCCAAGCTGTCGCCTTTTATGTACGTCTTTGTATCATACAACGGAGCTGTCTTAGTTTTTCTTTCCTTCAGTTCTTATTTTCAATTTTTGTGTAAATAGGCTGCATAGCACACCTAAAGGCGCTTTTGGGTTCAATTCACAAACTTGTGCAGAAACTTTTATAAGCTAGTAACATTTCCGGTGTCATTTTTATGTAGGACGAACACTGCTCAATACTCCAAGAACTAACAAGCTAAAATCTCGAAACGGAAGCTTTTCTAGGTGCCATTTGCATTTTGTAAATCCCAATTGCCAAATAAATGTGTAACAGAAAAAGGCGATTGGGAGTAAAGAGTAAATTGTTCATCTCTGCAAAGAAGTAAAAATTTCAAGTACTGACTACAAAATATATTTACCAACAAGAACACTGTAAAAATACTATTAATACTTACATCTAAGCGTACCTAAAGAAAAGTAAAACAGGCAAATAAAAAAGGTTATGAACGGGACAAATATATAAATTATTGACAACTTGGCCGAATCTGCAATGAAGAGAAATTCAAAATAGAAGAATGCTTCGGTCGTAAAGCGCAGTTTTAATAACAATCCGGAGCACTTTCCTTGTGCATCTTGGACGTTTCTTACGTTAAAGAGTTCCAAATTTGTAACCAAAAAATCCCTTCCACTGATCTGATTCTCTGATTTGACTACGCTGGTGTGCAGATAAGGTCAAGTTGCCAAATATCAGTAGAACTGCTCCTACTTAGCATAAGTAAGTTGTGTTCAAATACATTTTTGTTTACGTGTTTCTTTGATGTGTGTACAAATTAAATAGATATTAATTAAGCAATAACCGAAATGCAGCGAGAGTAGAAAAATGTCTGATTCGGGAAAGAGATTAACTTGAAAAGAAAAATGTTGCACAGTTTCAAAATTTATTTGTTGTTGGAAAAATTAGAAAAGTATTAAAAAAAAAAGAAAACCAAAGTTGTTTAAGTAATATTAAATCAAACCTGGTTTGCTACACAAAAAATATTTTCAAAGTGATTGTCTCACTGGATTTAAAAAGCTTCCAAAAAATTTCAATTACCAATTCTGTTTTCTGCTTTTGTGTCTGACTAAGTTCTATCCTCACACCCAACTTTGCCATAGAGCACATATAACTAACCAGAAACAAAACAAAAAATATACAAATAAAAAACCAATCCATTTCAGTGTTTAGATACGCAGGTAAACAATAAGAAAAAACTACACACAAAAAGCAAAAAACAAAGTTTATAAAACAATGATAGAAATTAAAGTTAAAACAAGCGCGAAAGTTTCATTAATCAAGCTAAGCAGAAACGTAAAATCACAAAACACAAACTATTCAAATCAAGCCAAATGCCAGGCATTTAATTTTTTTTCTGCCTTTCTCCGTATGGAATTCATCAAATGTAAAATTTCTTTTGTGTTTGATCAATCATTTCATGGTCGTTGTATATTTATTGAGAAACTGCTGTCAAAGCTCAAAATGTACTCTTTATGTTTTTCAGTTGAGAGTTTCCGTGGTGTTTTCCTATAATTTTCCTAGACTTTAGGTGGCGATTTCTTAACACTTACGATCTAAGCAAACTCAACTGAAGTAAATACTGTATATGTAAATGTGTATTAATAATATTACTATATATATAAAGAATGCTATATATATATATATACAAGAATAGTTTATTTATTACAACCATAACACATACACACACACACACAACAAAATTGAATTGACAATGTTATTAAAGCTAAATAAAAATTTGAAAGTAACTTTCAACTAAAATATGAGCATACAAAAACGATAAAAACAAATGAAAAACTCAAATCTAAATCTTTTAAAAATGTAAGAATTCCAAGTGTGCAGTAAAAGAAATGAGAAACCCAAGAATCAGAAAAATAAAACCAAAACAAAAAAAAACATATTATGTCAACTGTTAATTGAGTTGTTTCAATCGGTCAGAGGAGGGTTACGACTGGAGGACAGTATAAGTGAAAGTAGACTAAATGCTAACAAAACAAAGCCAAAATCATTTTTCATCGCTCCCCACGCTGCGTCCGGCGAGATCTGCTCTAGGCGATAAAATAATGAAATGGCATTAATCATACCACATGTAGGCCAGCCCCCGCAAAGGGGGAGGCATAATGAATGCGGGTCCTTGCTGCACACATTACTCTGTTAACAACATGTTTCGGCCCCTTCCAATAATTTAGAGCCGTTACGTGCCGCTACGTATTTTTAATAAATATTAGCACAGAGCTAAACACTCGAGCGAACGCTGATGGAAAATCAATAGCAACGCTGCCGCCGCGACTAATGGACGCTGGAAAGTGTGCTACAGATATTTTATTGACGACAACTTGCGCCTGGTGGGGCACCGCTGTGCCTGGACTTCATGCAAAACCACTCAAGGACAAGTGGGCAATAAGCGAAAAACTTTTATTGTTTTATGTTGAAAAAGTTTGCCCTGTGTGTGTCAAGAGTTGGCCAGCCCTAAAACCAACAGCCGCAGCAGCATCATAATGTGTCATATATTATAGTCAGCCATGTAATGACCACTTCTAAATGCATGGCTTTTGCCCTCCAGCAGTGGCCATATGTAATTTGACACACTCAAGGGCAGCCGCAGCAAAATGCAATTGGTTCAGTGGTTGATGGTAATGAGAAACGCAGGGCCGGAGGCGATGTCTCTCCACTACTGTTTCTCTGTATTGTAGGTGTTAATAGACAGTTTAGAGGTGTGAGAGTGTGTGTGAGTTGACTTAGTTTACACAAACTGCATGTGGCCTCGGATGTTGGGGGCAACAAATGAGAAAGATGGAATGTTGACGGTCCGGTTCTACTTAATGTCTCTATTTAAACAATCTTGAGGAGTGGACAAAAAGAGTGAGTTCTTCTTGGGAAAGATTTGCCAGACTACCCAGGTCTTCAAAGAATGGTTTTCCCAGATGTTGGATTCGTTCCCCAAAAAGTGCATGGCAGTCACCAAGAAGGTTTTGAATGCTTTCTATTTACTCTTCATTCCCACAACTACGATAGAAGTCAGTGGGATACGCGCAGCTTGTTGACCATATGACCTATGCAGTGATTGGAAAGGTACTCATTTTTCTTCTCCTAGGTAAGGTACAAGGTAAATCTCAAAAAATATACCTAGGTAAGGTAAAACGATTATCAGGAATTTCCAGGTAAGGCAAGGGTACAAAAAGGTATTTTTAAATTAAAAAGCAAATGAAATGCTTTTCCGCAATAGATATTATGCATCTAGCAGCGAAATTAATTAATATTGATCATCTATGTTTCATTTGGTTTCATTTGCTTTCTTTGTTGCCAGCCATTTTCTATATTGTAAACAAAAAACAGATGTTCTCAAGATCCAAATTCTGAAGCACCACAATGAGAAATTGAATTTTCAGTGACGACGATAACTTTTTTGAAAATGTGCTTCAGTGAGGAATTCATATCAAGAAATGTATGTATGTATACATGTAGGAAGGCAGTTCCGGCTGGCCCTTTGTAGGGGCCGCACATAAACCTTACGGTCCTTAGTGAGGGTGGTTTTTTCTGGGTACCATTAGAAATCCAAGAGGATCTTTGACGTTTTGGCAAATGCCAATGGTTGTTTGGGAGACTTCCTTGCCGCCTCTTCAAGAGAGGTAAGACTTGGGGAGTGCAGATGTCTTAATCTTGTCTTAGAGATCGCTGGGCAGCTGAAGATGAGGTGTTCCAGAGTTTCGACGACTCCAGGTTCCTTACATTTCCTGCAGATGTCCGTTGTCGTGATGCCTAGCTTTTTCGCGTGAGCAGCTGCTAGGCAGTGATCAGTTAGTATGCCTATAAGCAGTCTACAGTCTCTTCTTTGGACCCGTAGCTTATAGTGCGTGAGTTTTTTGTCTCTTGTCTTGCAAATGATTTTTTAGATTCTGCAGCCGGTTGTGTTCTTCCACTTTTCCTCTGCTTCTTTCTCCGCTATCTCCTCCATCTTGCTGTGTAGCGTCTGTACGGAGATAGGTATGGTTAGTGTAGCTTCTTGGCTTAGTGCGGTTCCGGCTTTTGCAAGACTGTCAGCCATTTCATTTCCATCAATGCCCCGGTGGCTGGGAATCCAATAGATTTGCATCTTTCTAGAGATGCTGAGGGAATCTATAGACTCCCTGCTTGCCAGAACATTTTTGGAGTTAATGGTGTGTCTCTGCATTGCTTTGATTGCCGCTTGGCTGTCGACGAATATGATTATTTGATTGTTTGGTGCGTATTGTTCTGACAATTCCGCTGCTTTCCCTTACCCACCATGCTGTGTCCATAGCTTTGTAGCGCCATGGTGCCTGCCTCACAAAGACGTTGCGCCGTCTTTTGTGCAAGGAGGCGTGCTTGGATGTCCAGGGGGTTGACTCCTAGGATGTGTTCGAGTGCTTTTGTTGAAGACCTCAGCGCCCCCGTTATGCAGACAAATGCCTGCCGCTGGGCCTTTTCCATCAGCTTTAGATATGTGGACTTCTCCGTAGCTACTCGGTCGTATTATTGAGATAAAGAGCCAGTGCGTTAGACTTGGTGATAGGCCCCAAGTGCTGCTTAGCATCTTCTGGGATGCATATAGCGCATTGGTTGCCTTTTTCACCATTTCCTCCACATTGAGTCTCCATGACAGTTTACTGTCGATTACTACTCCAAGGTATTTTACGTTGTTCTTTGGCGTTAGCTGTATTCCATTTATCTTAGGCGGAGTCCATTGCGGTACCTTGTATCTCTTGCTGAAGAGAATCAGGTCCGTCTTCTCCGCATTGATACTGAGTCCGGCTTCTGTGGCCCACTTAAGTATCGTAGTTCGTTGACCACAAGGTTCCATAGAAGGGGCGACAGGAATCCGCCCTGAGGCGTTCCGCCATGTGCCTCTTTCGTCATGGTTGTGGTACCCGACTCGGCTTGTACTCGTCTGCAGCTCAGCAAGTTGTATATCCAGGAGTCCAATGCCTTGTGTATTGCTAGTGCACTCAGGCTTCGCATTATCGCTTCTGTGGTGACGTTGTTAAATGCACCAGATATATCTAGGAATGCTCCCAGGGCAAATTCCTGATGGTACAGTTCCTTCACGATGGTGGCTACTAGGAAGTGTAGCGCTGTTTCCAACGATTTCCCTTTCGCGAAGGCGTGCTGATTATTATCCAAGGTCAGGTTCATGCCTTCTCTTATATGAAGATCTAGTAGTTTTTCCATTGTTTTGAACAGGAATGATGTGAGGCTTATGGGTCTGTAGTCCTTTAGTTGCACATGACTGCATTTTCCCCCTTTTGGCAAGAATACAACGCGTTCTGTCCTCCAGACCACAGGTACATAGCTCCATCTCAAGCAAGCTACAAAAATGGATTGCAGCCTTGGGACAATTGCGCATTTGCTCGTCTTTAGCATGGCTGGACATATTCCATCCAGACCTGGGGATTTGTTACTCGCGAACGAGTCGATCGCCCAACGGATTTTCTCTGGAGTAATGATGTTATTTGGGATGTTGATTTGTTGCGTGTGTGGGTCATGAGGCGTATCTGACTCAGTGATTACAGTACAGCCTGGGAAGTGCGCATCAAGAAGAGCGCATGTCGCTTCCCTGCTGCTTTCCGTCTAGTGGCCGTCGTTCGTTTTCAGCTAACTCTGCATGGGTGGCTGCTTTGACAACAGTTTCCTGAGTTGAGCGGTTTCGGAGACCTCTATGCTGGAGCAGAAGGTTCTCCACGCGTTTTGCTTTGCCTTTCGTACTTCTTTTTTGAAGAAGCGAAGTCTTATCTTGCATTCCTCCAAAATTATCTGCTCATCCACTTCTTTGGCGAGTTTGAAGCATTCTTGCACGTCCTTCCTCTGCTCTTTCAGCGCTGGGGTCCACTAGGGGTGTCTGGTTCTCCGTTTGCTAACTGTGAGTTTGCATGAGGATTTGTATGCTTCGGTTATGTTGGACGTGAGCGTCTTCACGGACATCTCAATGTCGCCTGCCGAGCAGAAGTTCGCTGGCGTAGGTAGTTTTGATTCTACCGTTTTAAGGTACTTCACCCCGTAGGTGTTCCGGGGGTTCCTGTAGGCTTTTCTGGCTTGGTTGTGGTCGAACTTGGTCTTAAAATGGATGCACTTGTGGTCTGAGAAAGAGAGTCTTTCGAGGACTCTCCATTCTGATGCCTGAGTACTATTCCCTAAGGTCAGAGTTAGGTCTAGGACGTTGGCCGATGCTGGTCCCACGTATGTGGGCACATCTCCAACGGTTTCTACTTTTATGTTAGTTTGTAGTATAAAGCTTAGGAGAGACTCACCTCTGTCGTTTATGTCCGGACTGCCCCACACAGTGTGGTGTGCGTTGGCGTCCGTTTCGATGACAACTGGCAGGGCCACAACTGAGAAGTCGTCCGTGCTGTAATTTGACATAAAGAAAGCATAGATGCCTTTTCTTACCAGAATGGCTGTCCGTGCCTTATTTACCGCAGTGGGATGAAAAGTATTGTAGTTTTGTGAGCTTAGCCCTGTTCCCTGCCTCAATCCAAGGATTCCTGAACTAAGCCCACATCGGCGGGCCCCTTTCTCAAGGGTTATCAGGAGCTCCGCCGACGCAAGCTTTGCTTTTATGCGAGTTGGCCTGGAGGACTTTCAACTGCATGATCGTTGTCGGCGTCCCCCGGCCCGGATGGATCAACTTCCATGGTTGAGTCGTCATCCTCGTCGTTCTCCAGGCTGGATGGGTCAACTACCATGGCTGAGGCACCATCCCCTTCGCCCTCAGCAGACTGCACTGCCTCTGTAACGCGAAGCTGTTGGCTCTTTTGACCATCGCGTCGATGCCAAGGTCGTGCTCGACCTCTCCTGTCTCCAGCGTGTGTTCGTTCTTGTCTTCTGGGTGGCGCTTTTTGAGTCGTATGTGCACGCTGCCTACTCCCCACGCCATCTTCCCGAACCTTGGGTAGAACAAATCGTCGGCCTCCTTGTTGTTCTGGAAGACCATGTGCTGTCCGTTCTTGTAGGGCTTAGCAACATATAGCACCTTCCAGTCTCTTGTTGGCACGCCCGGGTTTTGCCACCGCTCCTTTGATACTACCCTTGGGAAGAGCACATTCGCCTTCGGAACTGACGGAATTCGTGTTCTGTCAACAACCTCCAGCTGTACACCCTCCAATGGGCTTCCCATATCTGCAACGACGCTTTTGACCCACTTGAGGATGAGATCGTCCATTCATTTGAGGATCTTGACTCCAAACAGCCAGCCTGCTCCGTCAAACGTTACCGGTTGCGCTGCTGGGTCGTCCATTTTCTTAAAAATTTCTTCGAACAGCATCCCCTCCATTTGCTTCCACTGTTCTGGCGTCATTTTCCCGAAAGGGTCGCTTATGTCAACGAGGGCTACGGTGAGATGCCGTTTTCGACGTCGCTGGCTGACTCCTTTGCCGGTTTTTGTGTGTTTGGGGTGGAGCTTGGTAAAGCACGGCTCCGCGGTCTTGGGCAATGACTGTTTGATGATTCGGACCACTACCTTCGCTTGCTCGGATGAGCGCTGCCGCTTAATTACCACTATCCTCCACCCTGTTAACGTATGCGGCGAGGTGGCTTTCATCGCCGGTCTCTCCGCAAATAAGGATAAGAAATTAAACATTATTACGCATATTCAAGTTTTCAATAATATGTATATTAAATGGTGGTTTTCAAAACATTGCAATTTTTATTAATCATTTAATTTGATAAATAATAGTTTTTGCAGCGAGTCCGATGAAAGATTGCATCTCAGATCCGATAATACCAATTTGAGGGCAGAAAATGTTCGTTCAACACTTACTTGCGTTGCTGGAACGGCGTGTACCACTTTGGCCAGCTGTTATAAATTCGGATAGTCAAAAAGTTCTTTCCGTTTGATAGGTGAAAAAATTCCGTGGTGAACTGATAAGCTTGTGTCCCATTTTGCAAAATGGATATAACTTCAGAACAAAGGTTCCTGGATAAGGACATTCTACATCCCATTTCAGCATAGGCCTCTAAACTTAATCATAAATCGTAAAACATATATGTACAAATTTAGATGAATATATGATTATATGAAAAATTCCAATTTTATTTTCTACCAAACTTCAGCATTAATGTTACATTAATATAACATTGGTTCCCGAAGAAAACCAAGTATAAGGAAGTGCTATAAGCGACCTTCTCTACAGCGTACGCTAGGTCATTTCCCAGGTTATTACAATTTTGTGAAATTTGTGAAATTAATATGTTTAATTTTTTGAAAACCGCCATTTAATATTAATATTATTGAAAATTTGAATATGGGTTTTATTCGATTTGATTTACTTACTTAGGACCTGCATCAAACTTGCCTCAATGCCTTTTCCTCTAGTCGTAATCGGCGTTTGAGTAATACTTTTGAGCAAAATAAATAAAACTCGGACGATAATCATTAAATTTTGATTTTCATTTATTTTACTCAAGTCCTAATGATTATTTTCGGAAAATCAAAAAATAACAAGAAAGAAAGTCGGTCAAGCCCGACTATAACATACTCTGTACCCTTAACGTCGCAGCTCATAACTTGAGAATAGTTCATCCGATCTTTATCATTCCTTCAGCAAATCGATAAATAATTTTGTTTACAAGGTATCTTTAGAAGGTACGAACGATCTATCTTCAAAACTGTAGGAGATATGACGTTTTTTCCAAATTGCGGGGGCGGGAGGGGGCGTGGCAAAAATTGTAAATAAACTTGATCTGCCTGAAAGTATAAGAAATATATGCCCCATACATGTCAAACCTCTATCTCTTACCATCTCTGAGATCTCTTCGTTCATACGGACGGACGGACGGACAGACGGACAGACGGACATGGCTATATCGACTCGGCTGTTGATGCTGATCAAGAATATATATACTTTATAGGGTCGGAAACGATTCCTTCTCCCTGTTACATACTTTTGCACAAACTTAATATACTCTATGTACCTTCGGTACAGAGTATAATCATTAACCATTGAGCAATAAAATAAAAATCAAAAAAATCAAAATCATTGCAGAATTGAATAGATTATCGAAATATAATCATATTTTATTATACTCCATTTTTTCATAAGGGCACTCCAAGTGGATGAGTATTTTGGATGCAAAATTTACAAATAATCATTATTTTCGGTCCCTGCCCGGGACTCCTAAAAAAACGCGCCTTGAATTTTACCTCTTTAGGTGGCGTGGAAATGAGTTCATAACAGTTCCAATAGGTGTCAAGTTTCCCTCACTTTCGCAGTCAAATTCAAACAAACGTTCGCTTATATATAGATAAAAAATATTTTGAATTTATTTATTTGCAAAAACAAACTGAATTCGAAAAGCATTTGTGATCGAGCATATATTTGTATGGGCAAAAATTCAAACTTTGAAATCAAATCTGTTTGAAAGCATATAATATTAATAATGGACGAGTTTGAGGACGCTAACATTAAAAACAAAAAATAGAGGAAAGTTTACTTCGACTCGACCGAAGTTTATATACCTCTGTAGCTTGATGGCGCCACTACTTTGAGCATTTGCTTGCCAGTTTGTTACATGGCAGCTATACGACATATTCATCCGATTTTGACCAAACTCCCCGAAATTGTGTGGAAACTGATAATATTCTCAAAGGTATAGACGCTACCGTTGAAAACAAAAAAGTTTTTCTCACTAGAACTTCTTTTTTCGACCGATAGTTCCTACGAAGCATAATATTATATGCTTTCAAACAGATTTGATTTCAAAGTTTGAATTTTTGCCCATACAAATATATGCTCGATCACAAATGCTTTTCGAATTCAGTTTGTTTTTGCAAATAAATAAATTCAAAATATTTTTTATCTATATATAAGCGTACGTTTGTTTGAATTTGAGTGCGAAAGTGAGGAAAACTTGACACCTATTGGAACTGTTATGAACTCATTTCCACGCCGCCTAAAGAGGTAAAATTCAAGGCGCGTTTTTTTAGTAACGAAGTTTTCCAGCCGGGGTTTTAACTCAGCCTGGCCAAGGTCAATTACAAGAAATTTGTAATTCGCGGGGACTATTGAGAAGGATAGGGCGATGGGAGGATTGGTCTTCTTCTAGAAATCCTCTACCATCAATTTCACGCCACTACAATATACTCTAATAAAGTGGGAGGTACAGACTAATAGACGGACTGAGAAACCACGTGGTTAGTACCCGACGCGGTTCCGCAATCTGACTGTGGGACGGGAAGGGGATCGATCACGCGGTTAGTACCCAGCGTGACTGATTCTGGCCTACGGACTACTAAGGAAGGGGGACCCTACTCTGCTTAGAACACTATGATTAACTGAACACACGATCAGTGTCCAGCACGACTGATTCCTAACTCAACGATATCAGGGATATGGCCCAACACTTGGTTGGTGCCCGACGTGACTAGCTGACTACCTGCCGACAAGAACGGGACGGACCACGCGGTTAGTGCCCAACGTGTCTCGCTCATGCCCTAAAGTCGCTCAAGGGTGGGACAGAACACGCGGTTAGTACCCAACGTGCCCACTAATAGCCTAAAGTCACTCAAGGATGGGGCAGAGCACGCAATTAGTGCCTCACGTGTCCTCCTAAGGGCCTAAAGATTCTCAAGGAGCGGGACAGAACACGCGGGAGAGAACACGCGGTTAATACCCAACGCGTCTGGAAAAAGACCTAACGACTCTCGGGGGAAGGGGCTCCCTACGATCAGCAGACACACCTTCTCTCTTGTTATGACACTGAAAATGTCCCACATATTAACAATTAACACGCACGATATTCTTTAGTATTAATAATTTTGTTTATTACCATTTTTTAATCTCTATTAATCTACGGAACTGCACCAGCCCTAATCTAACGTTTAATACAGTTTCTTCTTTTAGCTATTTACCGGCATCTACGTCGTACGAATTTACTTTCCGTGTTTTCACTTTCGACTGCTCACTTCTCGTACTCAAGATCGACTATTCCTCACCTTCTAAAAACTGACTCCCTACTCGTCTGCCCGCCGAAATCTGACTGTCCCGTCTCCACGCCGAAACTCACTGTCTAGCACTTGGCAAGCACCTCGCCCTCTAACCGACCTACGCCAACGTTGGCATTCTCAGGCCCGTTATCCTCGATCGTTACCGCCACTCACTGGTTTATTCTTTTTCGCTGCTCTTTAGATATCGATGCTCAGCCAATCTATACCCGCCTCTCTCTCTCGGGGTCCCGTTGCTTCTCTCAACAGCGTCGACCAAACGGCATTTTCGCGTTTGACTATTGCGCAATTCCCCTTTTTTTCGCCACGGTGTGTGACTACTGCGCAGACGCCAACGGAGACGGGAGTATGTGTGTGAGCGAAAGGGCGGCTCGTGCGCCGCTGCCACGCAAAAGTTGACGGCGATGAGTGTGTGTATGTGGGCGGGCGCTCGCTGCTACTGCGCAATTGTTGGCGACGATGGACGTTCCGTTAAGGGTTCCGTTAGGTCGTTGCCGCCGCTGTATCATTGGCTTCGTGTTTGGCACGCTGTGGTGCACGATTGTGCCGTGGTGACACGGGCAACGCCTCTGCCGCGATGACACTACCTAACTTGACTGAATGACTGTATGACACTACCTAACTGCAATAAATGGGTGCTACGTGATTTTGGGGCTCCAGTGCCTTTTTAATATAAATTACGTATAGGAAGCTTCGATTGTGGCGACCTGAACTCATCCGATTTGGATCAATCTTGGTGGAATTGTGTGGTTGCATATAATATTGATCAGTAACTAGTCTGGGAGAGATAGCATTGAAAACTGTAACGAACCTTTGCAGCCGGGCGTCGCTCAGTGAGCTCGGGGATCGCTCCAACAAATTTATATTGTGGAGAATTGCCAGAAATAAGAAGACAACGGTTAAAATGTACTTAAGTCTGTATTTGGGTTTGGTTTCAATCACTTAGATGTTAGATTTATCCTAGGTTCACAATTCAGCGTTACACTTCAGGTTTTTATGACTAACGTTTCCCGCTCGCGCTCGCTCCCGTACCACACCGTGGACTCGCCAAGTTACCTAGTGCTCGTCGCGCTGCTTTCGTCGTGCTGTTCGCTCCGACCTTTCGCAGGATGCTTTCGCACTTTTCCCACTTGCTACCGCTGACCTCCTTGCAACTTATCGTCGAGCAGTATCGCTTCGACTACTCGCAATCCTCGGTAACTCTGCCGTCTCGGTTTCACGTTTACCTCTACTCGCTCTTGAGTTTACAATTATGACTTCCGTTCGCGCACGCGTATCTCACCGACTGTCCCCTCCTCTGGGCAGCCGCTCCTTTTATAGCCGCCGTGCAGGCCCCATTCCATTGCTTCCAGCAGGGCCCGTTTCACTTCTCAAGCGGGGCCTGTCTCGCCTCTGTCGCTGTACCGGGGCCTTGATCCCGTTCCAATTGGCCGTTGGCACCAATCACCGCTCGCCACCGTCATCCAGTTCGCTGCTCCGCTGCAGCAGGGCCTTTGCCTCTCTGGCCATGGCCCTTCCTCTCCAACTCTCCACTTATCATCTCTCTCGCTCACTCTCGTCGCTCTCAGTGAGAGAGCTTTCCTCAATTCGCCGCCATTAACCCTACCTTGCCCCCTTGTGAGGAATAACTCCTCACAAAACAAAATAATGTTTTCCTATAATAGACATATTCATTTCCGAACCCATAAACTATATTTATTCTTGATCATGGCAACGAGCTGAGTCGATTGAGCTTTGTCCGTCTGACCCCCTAATTTCCGAATTTTCAGAGAGACAATTACCTTTAAGAGTAGTACAAATAGATATCTGTGGTCCAATTAATACAAAATCGTTTGCGGGAAACCGATATTTTATCACTTTCATTGATGATAAGCCCGTTATACTGTGGCAGCCTAAGCCACCTCTGGTCACACCATTTATCGAGCACCATCCCTGACGCGATAGCAGAACGACAACACGCGCCATCCCTGGCGCTCAGTTTCTGGCTTGGCTTCAGCCACGCGCGACACGCGCCTGCATCGCTCCGTTCGACTTGACGATAATTGGAGGCTTAAGTGATATTCAATAAAGTAAGTTACACATTAAAACCTCGTAGCTAAAATACTACTGTGTGTTTTTTTAAGTCAAAAGACGAGGCTTTGGGAAAGCTTAAACAATTTAAACTTATACCAGAAAAGCAAAGTGGGCAAAAGGACAAAGATTTATGGACGGATAATGGTCGTGAAAATGTGAACAAGCAGTTCAACAATTTCTTATGTTCAAATGGTATTAAAAGGCATCTGACGGTGTCAACAACAAAATGGTGTGGCAGAGAGGGCGAATAGGACGATCATGGAGATTGCTCGTAGCATGTTGATTCATGCGGAACTGGATGAAGTTTTTTAGGCTGAGGCTGTGTTGACTGCTGTTTATTTGCGCAATAGAGCAACAAGCAACAGTTTGGGTGATACGACTCCATTTGAATTATGGCATAAAAGGAAACCATCTGTTGCACATTTGAAGATCTTTGGATCACATGCTGTTGTAGGCCAAAAGGAAAGGAGTTGCTGTTTATTAGGTACTGCGATCAATCTAAGGCGTATAGGGTAATGGACCCGTCAACTAAAAAAATAGTTGTAAGTCGACGTAAAATATTTTGAAAACTCTCCTAGCAATTTTCAGCAATTTAAACTGAGTGATGGGTGTAAAAAAGAAATGTTTGTTGCTGTGATAAAAACGCAACGGTAGATTGTGTTAAAGATACCAGTGGGGATGATAATGCTTTGTGCCAGGAATATGCTGGTGAATCAGGGGAAACTGGGGAGACTCCGATGGAATATGGGGCAGTCTGCACTAAAGTTAATACGGAAACAAAAGGAGCAGATGGTTATTTTATGAACCCTGATGTTATGCGCGTGGAAAGAACTGGAGAAGCAGATTTAGATTAAGAAACTTCACGTTGTATTCGTCCAGGAAGGCCAAGAATTATTCGAAATGGTCAAAGAGGGCGACCAAGAAAGCAGCCGAATTATTTAAGTGCATGTGAGAATATTGAATTTCCCAAAACTGTGTAAGTTCAAGTTTCGATTAGTGGCAATGGGCTGCGCGCAGCGTTGTGGTGTTAATTATTTTGAAACGTACCCACCAGTTGTACAATATGGAACCATTCATTTGATAGTTGCATTGGCTGTAGAACAAAAATTGTTTATGCATTAAATGGACGAAACATCCGCATATTTGAATGGGGAGCTTCATAATGAAGTTTATTCGGTGCAGCCCGAATATTTCGTAAACAGGGAACATCCAAAACGAGCTATAAGACTGAAGAAGTCATTTTCTTGTTAAAATAAAGTCTGAGATAGCGAATAATTTTTATTTTGGGAGTGAAATTCTTCCGTGAAGGCGAAAGTGGTGCCAGAAAGGTATGTCAGAAGCACCCAAAAAAATCTGGTGGGTAAAATTGACTACGCTGACAGTAATTTTTTTCCAAATTTGTTATGCATGTGGTATTGTTGTTGTTTGGTAGCTGTCCTAACAGCAAAATCTACAGAAGAAACAACTCTACTCTTAGAAAATTTAACTACAAATATTTTTCACATATTTTGTTGTTTTGATGTACCCAGAATCCGCACATATAGTATAACATTTTGAATGTATTTGCTGCACGGATTAATTGTTCCCACAGAAAATTTAACAGCGATAATTGTTGATTTAGTAAATTTCAGTTCGTCTTAAGAAGTTGTTCGTGCATGTGTTTAGGCAGATTCAATACAAGTAATTTGTTAGATGCGTTGCTATAAACGCGCGCCGCAGCGTAACTGGTAAAAACGTCCTTCCAATCGTGTTCAGTAAACCCCCCCCCACAGAGTAAGTAAACATTTTAAAAACAAGAAAGAAAGTCGGTCAAGCCCGACTATAACATACTCTGCACCCTTAATGCCGCAGCTCGCATTTGGTCACGAGTCAAACGGCCAGTTAACACACAACGCAGTGCGCTCTCTAAGTCTATCTCTCTCTCTCTCTCTCTCTCTCTCTCTCACTAAGATTGCTTCTGCTGAACGCAATGCTTAGGTTATGGGTGGGGTGGGTGGGGGGTGTTAACTGACCGTTTTTTGCTCATAACTTGAGTATCGTTCATCCGATCTTTATCATTCCTTCAGCAAATCGATAAATAATTTTGAGTAGTAGATATCTCTAGAAAGTACGAACTATGTATCATCAAAATTGTAGGAGATATGACGTTTTTTCCAAATTGCGGGGGCGGGAGGGGGCGTGGCAAAAATTGAAAATAAACTTGATCTGCCTGCAAGTATAAGAAATATATGTCCCATACATTTCAAACCTCTATCTCTTACCATCTCTGAGATCTCTTCGTTCATTCGGACGGACAGACAGACAGACAGACAGACGGACAGACAGACAGACGGACAGACGGACATGGCTATATCGACTCGGCTGTTGATGCTGATCAAGAATATATATACTTTATAGGGTCGGAAATGATTCCTTCTCCCTGTTACATACTTTTGCACAAACTTAATATACTCTATGTACCTTCGGTACAGAGTATAATAAAATACAAATATGTTGAATTCGAACAAATAATTCAGAACCAAAATTGGTGGGTGGGAGCAGTGTGGGGTAGCCTCTTTTGCTCTGGAATGCTGATGAGCTCAAGTAGATTGTCAACTTGTGACGGCTACAGTAAAATTTTGTTAATGTTACCGACTTTGTGGGTTGGCGCATTTCTAACCAACAATATCGCTTACATTAAGCCACAGATTTTTTTGTGTGCAGTAAATTGACAATATACTTTCACAATTCCGGATGAGTGACTGTAAAGGAGTAACTACTACTCTGGATCCTGGATTTGTTGGCAAGTGTGAAAATGAGGATTGTAACCGTGTGGATGTCAGGAAGTATCAATCACTTATCGGGGCTTTAATGTTTTTGGCTATGAGTAGTCATCCGGACATTACGCAATCCGTATGCAAATTGGCGCAGCACCTGATGGACCCACATGTATGCTCCACAATGTGGGTGGTATCTCCTGCGGTATCTCAAGCAAACTCGGGACTTATGTGTCTGCTATGAACGTACTGGTAAATCGGTTGAATGATTTGTTAATGATGACTGGGGTAGTGACATTATGGACTGAAAATCTTATTCTGGAATAACTCTGGTGGCAGCTGGATGTGCTTTTTTTTACGAGGAAAGTAAGAAGCAGTCTGTGGTGGCGCTTAGCAGCACTGAAGTCGAATATGTGGCGTTATCAACGGGCGATAAAGAAGTAACTTACATAAGGAACTTAATAAATAAAATGGGCTGTGGCGATGAGGCACCGATGACTATATGTATGTAGGGACATTCTAAACATTTGGAAAAAAAACCGGCATATTATGCAAGAACCAAGCAATTCGATATCAAGTACCACCATGTGCAGCAAATGTATGCTGAGAATATCATTAATAATTGAAATATATTTTCAACAAATGAAATGCTTGCGGACATATTAACCAAAAATTTCAACATGGTGAAACCCGAGAACTGTGTTAAGCTAATGGGTTTAGGCCCAATTTCTCAATGTCCGGTTAGTCAAACTTACCGGCAGGTTAGCCGAATTTGCGTGTCTCATGCTGTCTTTGGCGAGAACCGAGCGGCAAAGTTAACCGCTGCCTTAAGATGGGGACAAATTGATGTGCGTCAAAATAGCGACGGATATTTAGCGACGATCTGGAACGATGGAAGCTGGAACACTGGGCCAATTTTTATTTTTAAATTTTCACGTTAATTAAATGATTAATTTAACAACTGTAAATGCAGAAATGTTAAGAAAGACGTAAACTATCGTTTTAATTGGGATTTAAGCTTTTTGGGCATTCAAAATGAGGTGTTGAAAAATTGACTTTCCACTAAAATGCTTAGCTCGCGTAGGGCAATGCACGATATGCCAGCATATTCGCCATGGTTTTGGCTGTCTTTCAGTGAAGGACTCATCAAAATCATGTGGAGCGTTTTCGAGATATCTTCATTTTTGTGAGACCCAAGGAATGATAAAGATCGGATGAACGAGCAAAAACTGGCCATTTGACTCGTGACTAAATGAGAGCTGCGACATTAAGGGTGCAGAGTATGTTATAGTCGGGCTTGACCGACTTTCTTTCTTGTTTTTTTATGCTTTTTACGTCTGGCTTTAATAGTAGTACCAGGCATAAGAGGGGAGTGCAAGAATTTAGGATACACAAATTCAATTTGTCTGATCACAGAGATGGAAAGATCATTCATTTCTCGAATTAATCTACCAAGCTTCATTCCGTGTTTTGACTTTATTACACTATGTTTCATCGTTTTAAAAAACGATTCAATAGGACCATTGCTAGGTCTTTTATTGAGCTTATCAATAAAAATACCTATTATGTTAGTCCAAAATGGTGTATAAACAATATACTTTTCTAAAACAATATCTACCACTTCAGGTTGGAAGAATTGATTAGCCTGACCCTCGTCGACCTGCAGTGAAATATTTTTGTTAACTTCATCTGCAATTTTACTGAATTTTTTTCTAAATTGACTTTTGCTTGCAATGGTTTTTAATGTGTGGTCCCGAAACACATCAGCATCTTGCGAAGCAACATCAATTTCATCGAAATTAGTAACGTCTTTTTTTTTTCTTGAGAAGTATAAAATTGCGGTACTAACCATTTTATTGAAATTTGGAGACAAGAGTATTATAATAAGGTTTTTAAACCATTCTTCTAAGTCTCCGATTTCGCATATGTTATATGCCAAACCCAATGCATTTCTTAAAAATGTTCTAATTATTCAAACCAACTTTGTTGTCGATATCACGACACATGATTTTACTATAGTGGCTTGTACAAAACTGAACCCAGACTTTAGGAAAGGCATTATTTTTCCCATAAACAAAATCAAAACACATATCATTGTATTTCAAGATGTCCAAGTCGCTAAATTCTTTCAAAATTGCCCCAATGATAGCAAAACTAACATCAGTTATAATTCGTCTACAAATGGGCAATTTAATTTTATTTTGTTCACAAAACCTATTGAGATCACATAAAAATCGACCTATGTCATACGTTGTATGATTTGAAAGAATCGCGTTTGCGACCGGATAAGTTATGTGATGTTCAGGAATGTGTGCTATTAATGAATATAGATATATTCTCTTAATAGCAATTTTTAATGGTTGGACAACATTGCCAGTCGCATCGCGAGAATCAGCCTTATATGGTCGATATTCCATAAAAATACTTCGATTCTGGTCGATAAATGTTGAATATAATTTTTGTATTCCATACATTTCATATCGTAGGCATCTTGAAACGCATCTTTATCAAAGTCGTTTTTAGCATTTTCCTCCGATATGAAATTTCTATAATATGATTTTCATTCATTTCATTTCCTACCAAAGCTCTGTACTTATTCATTTTGTCAAATTTCTTTTTTTTATACTCAAACGCAGTAGTGCCCTTAATTTCGCATTTTTCTACAAAGCGATTTACGGCTCTGCATTGAGTTGCTTTTTTTAAATTTATTGTGTGTCTTGTATGAGAGTTGCTAGTAAATATCTTTAAGCAACCATCAATATTTCGAATAGTGTTAAAATACAAAACACATGCATTATTACATTCAAAGTATTTATCTCTAATGATATGTTCAATACTTTTCTTCAATGTAAATTTTTTGCAGCACGATTGAAGTATGCTGACAAAATCTGATATCATTGTGTTCATGGCCAAATGTTGGCATGGAGAATTTGTTGAACGTACGCATTCTAAATTCTCAACCATTTCAACATCAACATTCAATGATTCATTTCCATCACGGCAATTTTTTCGAAAACATTTTAATTTTGCTTCGATAAGACTTTCGTCGGCCGGATTTATGGAACTATTAATCATATTATTAGAACTCTCGAAGGAAGATTCTTCAATACTATGATAAATATTTTGAGCATTTCTAATAACCTTATTATTATTAGCGAAATACGATTCGCTTTTATGATTCAAACTTATTTCAGAAAGGGCCTCATTCAGGAAGGGCCTCATATTTGGTTATGGGCATGGATTTCCTATTTAAAATTTCAAGCTTTTGAATATCGCTGAATTTTTTTATAATTGCTTAGCGATATTTACTGTTAGCATTAATTTGGTAAACTCTACCATTTTTTCTTAAATTATTTTTTACCATTGTACATATAGTTTGAATATGTACTTCCTCTAATTTTCCATACGTAGGAATCGCTCCAGCTGCCTCTTTGATGGCATTAGCAATTCCGGCAGCAGCATTTCTGTAATAAAATATTTGACAGAAGGTAAATAAAAAAAATTGATAAAAATATGAAAAACAAAAGAGTTTCACTTGACAGTTTTTGGTATAAGATAAAACTACAGTGAAAAACTCAGCTTCCTATCTAAACTCTTTTATACATATATATAGAAGATTGGTCAAGACTAGTGATCAAGCACGAAACTCAGTTTTTACTCGTCGTGTCACACCGTGACACGTTCAAATTAACTTCACGAGTGCACCTCTAGTCAAGACTATGTATACTAGAGGTGCGCGCGGACAAAATTTTCTTTCACGTCACGAATGCTTCACGAAATATAAATACCTGGTAATTGTCTGCTGTCCACCACCACCATGTTGCTCCTCGTCAGGCTGCTGCTGGCCACCACCACCACGCTGCTGCTGGCCACCACCACCACGCTGCTGCTGACCACCACCACCACGCTGCTGACCGTTACGCTGGTGCTCCTGACCCAGGAGCTTGCGGCTGATGTGTCGCCCAGCACGTCGGTGACGACCGCCTCCACCCCGACCACCTTGGCTTACCCCACCTGGGTATGGCTGGTTACGCCCGCGCATTGGGTGCTGGCCATTGACAAAAGTCAGTGTTTGGCGCACCAGTTTCTGAAAAAAAGATTTATAAATTCAAATTCATAATGTAAACTTAATAAAAAAAATGTGTATGTAAAAATGTAAAAGCCTAATAGGCTGATCACACTTAGCACATCCAACATAGCACATTTTAAAAATGTTGGCTTAGCAAATGGTAATTAAGCATTTAAACTCAGTATGTTGGATGTTAGAAGTTAGATGTGCTCAGTGGGATTAGCCTATAAAACTTTTTTTATTTTAAACTTACCGAATTGCTTATATTGCTTAAACTGAAACTCATGACCGACCGCTTGCCTTGAAGAAATTTTTATAACTGAACCGGATGCGGAATTTTTCTGGGAATCCATACATAACGGAATCGGTAAATGTGGTCACACTGGACCGTTCGCGGCCAATTTAAATGTTAGCCGGCGCTGCCAGAGCTGGCCAAAATTTAGCCTGAGACAAAAATGCATTTTTTAGAAAAACACTCCACATGATTTTAATGATAATGTAGATTAATCCTGCATACCGCATATATGGCTACGCGAGCCCAAAATTGCGCTAAATAGATAGCGACGATTTTAAGCTAGCGGCGTTGTAAGATCGCGACGATATCAATGCTAGCCGGCGCTGCCAGAGCTGGCCAAAATTTGGCCTGAGACAAAAATGCATTTTTTAGAAAAACCCTCCACATGATTTTAATGAGTGGGGGCGGGAAAAATGGGGAATTAATCCTAGATTAATTCTGCATACCGCATATATGGCTACGCGAGCCCAAAATCGCGCTATTTAGATAGCGACGAATTAGGCTGACCATTCGAGGCCAATATAAAAAATATCGCATACCGATAAGAATATGAAGTGGTTCCCATACTCAGCTGGTTCCATTTCTGGCGCGGGCTGAATTCTGTTTGAATTAGTTTTAGTGTGTCTACAAATCATCACTTTTCTCCCAAACGCTCCACATGATTTTGATGAGTCTTTCACTGAAAGACAGCCAAACAAAAGACAGCTGAAAATTGAGATATTTGCATTTTAGTGAAAAGTAAATTTTTCAACACCTCATTTTGAATGCCCAAAAAGCTTAAATCCTCCCCCCGCCCAATTAAAACGATAGTTTACGTCTTTCTTAACATTTCTGCATTTACAGTTGTTAAATTAATCATTTAATTAACGTGAAAATTTAAAAATAAAAATTGCCCCAGTGTTCCAGTTTCCATCGTTCCAAATCGTCGCTATTTTGACGCACATGTCAAATTTTAACCTGCCGGCAAGTTGCGATATTTTTATCGATCGACAAACAGCTGTGTTCAAAATTTGTATTGTTTACTTTGTCAATTGCCAAAACAAAATCTTTATAAATAAACAAATTTCTTACATCCATGCAATGCAAATGGAAGATTCAGGCGGTGAGAGCAGGCAAACTCACTGCCCGCCGTCTACAAAGTCGAAGGGCCCACCTGGCCAATAGCACCACCAATTGCCTCATGTTATGTGGTATACCGATAGTGATCTAACCGCTGATACGTGTGCACCATAATGAAAATATTATCCACACGCACGGCCAGCACCAGGAACGGTATTACCACAATGGCCAACATGGTGGTGGTTATACCCACATAACCCAAGACGGAGCAATGATTAAATATGAATATAAATAATTCTGGATGATGCCAAATTTGTTCAACGATTCAGGTTAACAAACTCAGCATGTCAAATAATTCTTGCTAGGATTAGAGCAAATATCTTCGCTAAGTAACAAGTAAAACCTTAACTTCAGTTGTGATTCAATTTATTATGATTTCAATTGTTCACAGGAATCGTGGATTGTTTTCAGAGAGCAATCTTATGGTGGCGCTGCGCTCTTATGCAAGTGGATGCTTCCTTATCATCGCGGGCGACTTCTGTTGAGTCAGACTTCCTTCGGCAAACCGTGCAGTTAATCAAGGTTCCCACGCTATTGCATTACTTTCCATCACAAACAGACACTGACTGATTGATTTTTGCTAAAATTTTAGAATTCAATTAAATATTTTTAAAGCTTACATATCATAAATAAAAACGTACCATCATTATCAACCACATTTTCCAATCTTGTGGCTGTGCTTGGGATCATGCCACGAATTTTTTGGAAACACACAATACTCCAGCGGTGCTGGGAATGCCGCCACAGTTCGAGAAGTCTCCCGCTTCATAATTGCGAATTATTTTCGCGATCGTTTTTTTTAAATTCTCGTACTTATCCCGTAAGTCTATCCAAGGGCGATGAACTCCGGCATGGCGGCAAACTGATCTCCAAGCCCAAGCCTTCTGCTTCCAGGTATCCGCATCCCTCTTTTTGTTCTCCAAAATGCATTTGTCTGACTCAAAAAGTGTACAAGCAAATGTTCCTCAGCCGCAGAAAAGTTTTTAGCTCTTGGTCTTTTCGGTGTTTCACATTGATTCATCATCGCAAGCAATTTTATATAATTATTTTGCCAAATAATTACCAGCGACAACAATAGCATTAAAAAAAAAGTCTCGTTGAGAAAACCAAACAACTTAACCTCTGGTAGTTCCGGCCGGCACCTAACCGCAACTTTTAAGAAATTGGGCCTTAGTAGTTTAAATGCCATTTCAAGTTTTTTTCCAAATTCAAATAATTTCATGTTGAGAAGGAGTGTTTAAATATGTTATAACAAAACAACAATTAAGACTTCTTCAAGAAATCTTTGTGTCACAAGAGTTCGTACAGATATTCATTCCTAAAAGGCGGTATCCACGGGACGCCAAAATATTTCTTGTGAAAAAGTTGATATTCCGCAGATTCTTAACAGAGTCTGCTAAGCCTATGTTAATAACACGATAACATAA
>JBAMBO010000257.1:0-91208 GCA_037044535.1 Lordiphosa magnipectinata | reverse complement strand
TAGCTGTCAAAGCGAAATGAAACCGAGAGCAAGTTCCAAACTAAGAGAGAAAATTTCTCACTTATACAGTCAGGCTAAGTGGGTACACACACATACACAATTTTTTTTTGTCAACCTAGGGGCTTTGCGCGGTAAGTGTGTTTTACACATATGTTGCCTTGCAGTTTCTTACCAGTTATAGCAATTTCGAAATGAGAAAGCAGTTGTTGAACTGCAGTCGATGGGCAAAGAGAGCGACCAGCCTCCATTGTGGTGTTGTTTGTGTCGAGTTTTTACAGTTGTAAGCAAACAACTAATGACTGCAAGCCGGCTAGAACTTGCTAGTTTGAAAATTAACAATGTCGTTAAAAAAGTAGCACGGTCAGCATGAGCTTAAATATTGAATTCAAGTCCATCTCAGGCATTTTTGAAGCAATACTTCTTCACATTGAATATAGTTGAATATCGAGCTCAATTTAATTTCAGGTATTTGGCTTGAGAATATCTGGGATTGACCAACTTCTGACATCATTTGTAGTCAAAAAGTCCTTTGGAGGATTAATGTAACTTTAAAAGTATGCGATGAGTTTCGGACCCGAATGAATCGAAAACTGTAAAAGCTTGAATAAAAGAGGTGTACGATCGGAAGGCAAATAACTTAGGAAAACAAGAGAAGTCACGACGGAAACTGTCAAGATATTGCAAAACTTGATAAGAACAACTGATGCCAACTTGCACGAAACAGCAAAGTCTGGAGGGCATTAACACATTAAGGTCTGCCGATAGATCTGCTCGTAAGATATTGATGAAATTTTGAACTGTGTGCCTGGCAGACCATAGAAGTTGATACAAAAAAAATTTGTAAATATTAAGGGGGCAGCCTGCTTTTGAAGCTTAAAAAAATCGATTTTTCCCAGAACTTTTTTGGGAAGGAAAAAAATATTCGATTGAAACTTTCAGGTTTTATTGTTATATATTTCAACAGTCTTCTCAAATTTTTTCATTAAAATATATGTCATATTATGCCTGGTACAAGCATTTCGCCGAGGCGCCTCGAGTGTGCATGTATCGTGCGGCGGGAAAGATGCAAGTCGCAATTTCCATCTGAAACAAAAAAACCCAAAAAATTTTATATTTTCAATAGTATAGCTTCTAGTTAAACCAAGAAAATTGAACACAAAGTGAGAAATTCCAAAAATTTTTCGCAAATAAAAAAAAAAAAATTTTTTGAAAAAAAAATTCACTTTAGATTGTTTAAAAAGTGGGTTAATCATAACATTCTTAAGGTTTTTTAGGTTCAACTAGAAGAGAATTTAATCCCGAATACAATTAATTTTGTCTTGTTTCGATAGGACGTTTAATTTTTTCCCTATCTTTCCCGCCAATTAGGAAAAATCGGAAAAATGAAAAACCGAGAAATCGCACGTCAAAGTTTTCGTATATAAAAAATCGTATATAAAAAATCTCGACGGTTGCTCACTATTTCTCCTGTAACTTTAAAAATGTTTTGAATTTGCTTCTGAAATTTTAGGGACACATTCTTGGATAGTTTAGGTAGACATTTATGCAAAAAAAAAAATTCGATTTTTTGAAGACCTTAAAGAAATACAAAAATTAACAATATTTTAAAAATTTAAAATTTGCACCATGATTTCCGAATAAGGTTAAAAAAAGTATAGCTCGAAAAATTGCATTTTTAGTACACATTATGGGCTGTCGGGTGTTTTTAACACCCACTATCACTAAATCAAGTGTGAAAGTCAGTTGTGTTGACACATCGCTGTATATTTTTCTCCATTGCATACATGGCACCTCAAGGTATCTGGTACGGGTGCGCGTTTTTCATTTTTCCCATTTTTCTTTATTTGGCAGCACTTCTCATCAACATTTTCCATATAGAACAAAATCAAGATTTTCACTTGTAAAAATCTACAGGAAAACCACGAAAAACTAAACTGTTATATTTTTTATACCCTTGCAAAGGGTATTATAATTTTGCCCAGAAGTTTGCAACGCATGGAAATATTCATTTCCGACCCCATAAACTATATATATTCTTGATCAGGGCGACGAGCTGAATCGATTGAGCTTTGTCCGTCCGTCTGTCTGTCTGTCTGTCTGTCTGTCCGTCTGTCTGTCTGTCCGTCTGTTTCTACGCAAACTAGTCTCTCAGTTTTATAGCTATCGAGCTGAAATTTTGCACAGAGTCTTCTTTTTACTGCACGCTGCTAATATGTCGGAACCGACCGGATCGGATAACTATATCTTATAGCTGCCATAGGAACCATCGGTCTAAAAATGGGTCTTAGTGAGAAAAATTTTTTTGTTTTCAATGCTAGCGTCATAAAACTCGGCCATAATTAATATTATATGCTTTTAAACACATTTGCAAATTTTGGTCAAAATCGGATGACTATAACATATAGCTGCCATGGGACCGATCGTTCGGAAAATGGGTCTTAGTGAAAAAACTTTTTTGTTTTCAATGCTAGCTTCATAAAACACGGCGATTATTGATATTATATGTATTCAAACAGATTTGCAAATTTTGGTCAAAATCGGATGACTATATCTTATAGCTGCCATAGGACCGATCGGTCGGAAAATGGGTCTTAGTGAGAAAAACTTTTTTGTTTTCAAGTAAATCGTTCTTAAAGTCGGTGATTCATAATATTGAACGCTTTCAAACTAATTTGAAAAAGTTGATCGACATCGGATGACTATATCTTATAGCTGCCATAGGACCGATCGTTCGGAAAATGGGTCTTAGTGAAAAAACTTTTTTGTTTTCAATGCTAGCTTCATAAAACACGGTCATTATTAATATTATATGCTTTCAAACAGATTTGCAAACTTTGGTCAAAATTGGATGACCATATCTTATAGCTGCCAAAGGACCGATCGGTCGGAAAATGGGTCTTAGTGAGAAAAACTTTTTTGGTTTCAATGTTAGCGTCCTCAACCTCGTCCCTTAATAATATTATATGCTTTCAAACAGATTTCCAAACTTTGGTCAAAATCGGATGACTATATCTTATAGCTGCCATAGGACCGATCGGTCGGAAATGGGTCTTAGTGAAAAAACTTTTTTGTTTTCAATGCTAGCTTCATAAAACTCGGCGATTATTGATATTATATGTATTCAAACAGATTTGCAAATTTTGGTCAAAATCGGATGACTATATCTTATAGCTGCCATAGGACCGATCGGTCGGAAAATGAGTCTTAGTGAGAAAAAACTTTTCTGTTTTAAATTTCATCTTTCTTAAACTCCGCGATTGTTAATTTGATATGTTTTCAAAAGGATTCGCGAAATTGGAAAATGGGTTTTAGTTAAAATTTTTTTAGATTTTTATGTAAGCGTTCTTAAACTCGGACATTTCAAAAACAGCATTTGTATATGTATAGGGTATAAAAACTTCGGCACAGACGAAGTTAGCTTGGCCTCCTCGTTTTCTTATAGTTTCATTCTTTTTCCTTACTATGCAACAAATTTTGCTACGATATAACTCAAATGCCCCGCGCTGGAATTTTTTAAGTGTCAACACTTTCTTGGGTATTTAAATACCCATTAGCTTGAAATGGGTTAATAGCAGCGGCCGAGATCGTTAAGCGGTTGTGATTTAATAAGTAAAGAAGAAAATTAGGAGCAGAAATTATTTTTTTATTTATTTATTTAAGTTTGACAAAGTTCTGTAAACATTGCAGGGGTCGCTTAAAAAATGACAGTAAATTATTTCTTACATCTAACACAGAAGAGTGAGCAGAGAAAAGATGGTAATACATATTATAGTTAAGACACAAATTTCGGAAAGGTTCATAGTTAGCATAATTTGTTAGGCAAGGCTGTAGATAGATCGGAGAGAAATTTCTGGTAAGACACAAAGGAACAGCAAGATTTATTTGGCTTAACAGAGCGCAAGAGTCAATATCACCTGATAAGATTTTGTGAATGAAAAGCACACAATGGCACGTACGGCGATTCTTAAGAGATGGAAGATCGATTAAGAGAAGTCGATGCTACCAATGAATGGCGTCTTATCGCACTGCACTATTGCACACTTTTGTAGCTACACGTCTAAGATGCTTCTTATACTTCTCTGTGACGCCAGGTTGTGTTCACTTTTAAGAGTTTTAGAACATTTGTTCTAAAATTTGTTCTCAAAATTATTGAGAAACGGCCACTTAATTTCTGAACAGGTGTTTCGCTATGTATAGGCACTTAGGTGCTCGAGTTCTTGAAATTTTATAAAAAATACTTAACGAAATCTTAAGAACATTGCATAAAAACAAAACAAAATAGTGTCAGAAAAGCAAGTTTTGACAAATTTTGGAAATTTAAATATTCGGATTCCAAGGCCGCAAGTCTTTGCTTTGATGTAAAAGTTGAATAAGTTCAAAACCGACTGAGGACCGCTTCAAAAATGATTTTGAACGTTCTCACAACAAAATCGATATTAGCTCAGACCCCAACAAGGTCGGGTAATATTAGTTTTGAATAACTAAGTATAACCACTTTTATAATTTTAAACTGTGTTTTATAACTTGTTCTCTATTTTCAGATGCTGAACTTCAAACATAACTCCGGAGGTAAGTACATTGATCTCATATATATTGTCCCCAAGTTTCCAATCGCCGCACAGTGGCCGGTTTCGCTGATTTGGCATTGCAAAAATCGTAGCTTTTGAACGGAAAGAGATATTATAACTTAAAGTCATTATTGTAGGTCAACAGGGTAACTCAGGATCGGCTGCCAAAGTGCAAGGTTTAAGACACTAAAAAGGTTGCAAGAAATAGGCAAAACATTTCAACTTTTTATAAACGATTTATTAAAAATGAAGTTGTAAAACGACTTATAGTCAAACAAATTTAATAAAAAGCTAATTTTTAATTACAAAACATAATAATTTTTAATAAATCGTTTTCAAAAAAGTTGTGCCTATTTCTTGCATCGTTTTTGGTATCTTAAACTTGGCACTTTGCACAGCCGATCCTGAGTCGCCCTGTTGCCCAACAATGATGACCTGATGCTCATTTTAAAAGTACAACAATTCTCTGACTCCTTCCTTTTGGAAATTTTCAAATATCTCTTCTAGTTCTAAGGTTACGATTTTCGCAGCGCGAATCCGGCCCGACTCTCGTGCACATGGAAACTTGCTTTCATTTCATATCAATACATAGATTAATCATGCATATTGACATGTTCATGTCGTTCATACTCGTCATCCACAAAGTTGATTTTTACTCTAGAAACGTGAACTAGCGTGGATGCACTTTTTACAGTCTGTCAAAGTTGGAAAATATGGTACAAAAGTAGTACTTCAGTAAGTCGTCAACAGCTCAACTAATTTTGAAAAGAAAATGAAATTTTGTAATTCATTTTTCTTTAGAATTGATGCATCTTTAAATAACAAAAAAGCAGATTCCAATCGGAATATCCGTTCTGTTTTAATACCAAACGTGACATTTAAAACCAAAAAAAAAACCCAAATTTATGAGATTGAAAAATTGTTCAACTTTGAACCACTGTAAAATCCAGAATAATTGACCAAATTCAATAAGCCAAAGTTTTTTGGGCTAGTTGGAGTTCCCTTTATTAAATTAAATTTTTTTGGTCACAAAAACGCTAAATCAGCCAAACCGGCCACTGTGCTCCGTCAAGGGGGGAGCCTGCTTTACAAGCTTCAAAAAATGTTTTTTTTCGAGGACTTTTTTGGGAAGGAAAGAAATATTCGATTGAAACGAAACTTTCAGGGTTTATTCTTATATATTTCAACAGTATACTTTTATCATTAATATTTTTTCATTAAAATATATGTCATATTATGCCTGGCACAAGCATTTCACCGAGGCGCCTCGAGTGTGCATGTGTCGTGCGGCGGGAAAGATGCAGGTCGCAATTTCCATCTGAAACAAAAAAACCCAAAAAATGTTATATTTTCAATAGTAAAGCTTCTAGTTAAATCAAGACAAGAAAGAAAGTCGGTCAAGCCCGACTATAACATACTCTGTACCCTTACACTCGCATTTGCTCAGGAGTCAAACGGCCAGTTAACACCCCGCGCACAACGCGGTGCGCTCTCTAAGTTTCTCTCTCTCTCTCTCTTTCTCTCTCGCACTAAGATTGCCTGTGTTGAACGGTTAGGGTATGTTGCTGTGGTTGTTGGTGTGGGGGTGGGTGGTGTTAACTGGCCGTTTTTTGCCCATAACTTGAGTATCGTTCATCCGATCTTTATCATTCCTTCAGCAAATCGATAAATAATTTTGTTTGCAAGGTATCTCTAGAAGGAACGAACGATCTATCTCCAAAACTGTAGGAGATATGACGTTTTTTCCAAATTGCGGGGGCGGGAGGGGGCGTGGCAAAAATTGAAAATAAACTTGATCTGCCTGCAAGTATAAGAAATATATGTTCCATACATGTCAAACCTCTATCTCTTACCATCTCTGAGATCTCTTCGTTCATACGGACAGACAGACGGACGGACGGACGGACGGACAGACGGACAGACGGACAGACGGACAGACGGACATGGCTATATCGACTCGGCTGTTGATGCTGATCAAGAATATATATACTTTATAGGGTCGGAAACGATTCCTTCTCCCTGTTACATACTTTTGCACAAACTTAATATACTCTATGTACCTTCGGTACAGAGTATAAAAATTCACTTCAGATTGTTTAAAAAGTGGGTTAACCATAACTTTCTTAAGGTTTTTTAGGTACAACTAGAAGAGAATTTAATCCCGAATACAATAAATTTTGTCTTGTTTCGATAGGACGTTTAATTTTTTCCTATCTCTCCCGCCAATTAGGAAAAAAAGTTAAAATGAAAAACCGAGAAATCGCACGTCGAAGTTTTCGTATATAAAAAATCGTGTACAAAAAATCTCGACGCTTGCCCACTATTTCTCCTGTAACTTTACAAATATTTTGAATTTGCTTCTGAAATTTTAGGGACACATTCTTGGATAGTTTGGGTAGACATTTATGCAAACAAAAAAATTCGATTTTTTGAAGCTTCTTAAGCAGGCTCCCCCTTAAGTGCTCCATAATGCCAGTTCCTATTAAGTATCATGTCCAAAGCGTGTATATTTCTGCCGTGAAGTTCAGCCCATACAGTAGAGTACAGGATACTATATTTGAAAAGTTTCAACTTTTGTTGGAAATCTTTCATTATAAAACATTCATTTAGACGACATTTCTGTGATTTCAAGTCCAAAAAACTCGAATTCGAAACAAGAACTTATTATATACGTATTTATGGGAGCACCGCTATTGTATTTCTTGAGCATTTGTTCACATCAATCTTCACAACCAAATTGTTGATCCTTTTTTTTTTGTTTTTGTTTTAGTGTTTTCTAAGATAGTATAAGGATATTTTAGTTGATTGAATTATGAAGCTATAGCTAGAATTAGGGTGGTAAATAAACTGGTCTGCTCTGCTAAAGACGCCGTGAGTTGAGGTTCCTGGATAGGACACTCTTAAGCCTTCTACTTTGAAGAATTCCGCGTATTTTGCCTGTCCGTAGCAAGTTACTCGCCAGTTTGTTTGACGGAGCCTGTGATAACATTAAAGAGCGCTGTGCCGAGACCTTCTCTTTTAAAGCCCCATAACCGATGTCTGTCGTTTAAAAAAAACACCCCCAACAATAAACTTCTGCCCAAGTTTGCCCAGGAGTCGGGCAAAGTCAGCTTGTGACCATGACGATCATGGTGGGAGGTAGGCTGCAGCGATCATAGTTTCACCAGTTTTAGTCAGCGCCGATTTTGGAGCCAACATCAAAACCTTAGCTCGGACACAAAGATAGGATAGCACTCATATAAATATGTTGTTGCTTTATATAGGCTTAGGGTGCGCGTGTGCCGTATACGCGCCAGCTATTATCTTGCGTCAAACAACAACGAATGCATGGCTTTGTTTTTAAAAAGCGCATAAGCTGTTGCATAAACACACTGAACTTGTAACTAACCAATGCGAAATGCACAATAAACTTCGTCTTGAGACCATTGCAAAGTGTACAATAATTTTTCCCACAAGTTTACAACTCAGAGAAATATAAATTTTCGACCAGAAAATCTATTGATATTCCTTGTCGATTGATCTTTGTCCAAACGTCTGAAATTTTTCACTTTTATGTCGGAACCACTCGAATTGGATGCCCATATCTTATAACTTATATGGGTCACATTTTAGGTACTTGTGAAATAAATGACTTTTTTCATATGTATGGGCATATTTAAGCCATTTTTCTCTCACTTAGCTTGCAATCAAAGGTACAAAGGTAAGCAACACCATTCAAATCCCTTTAGCTTTCACCTCTTTTATGTTAAGAGTTTGCCAACATAATTTAGTAAACATCTTCCTTAGCTGACTTTCAATTCTGTAACCCTCTTCAAAAAATATTTATCTGCCTATACTTCAGCTAACCTTTCAAATCTCTAACAAGCCCCTTTTTACCTACCGTCAATCACAATTCGCCATTTCATTCATCATGTGAACCTTTAAGGGTCTGTCAGTCTTAGATCAAAAATTTCATTAAACTTTTTTTTTTTCTTACTCTTCTTTTTGAAGCTCTGACAAGACAATCTCATATAATCAAGTGTCCATTTTATGCGTATTTGTTTTTTTTTTCTCGACGTATTCATGAGCCCCTTTTAGACTTACGCCATCAATTTGCGAAACGAAGGGCCTAACTTTTGGCTCGCCTTGTGCCTTCCAACTGACCTGCATATTTGACAGGGCGTATTGACAGCCCAAGGGGATGGGGGCGAGAGCAATAGATAGAGCCAATTATTATCATAATGCCAAATGAAGATGACAACGTTGACAGCTTGTTAGGGAGGTGGGAAACTTTTAATGATACGTTTAAGGTCGCCTGCCACAACTTGAGGGGCAATTAATCACAGTTTTCTGTTTTTGTGTCTTTCACATTTTCTCAGTTGTACTGTGGGTGAGAAGGCGACTCAAAAATTGATGAAACTATTTACATGAAAAGTTTTGCAACTAAATGTAATAATCTGTGGTAGTTTCCTTTTATCAAAAATTCCACCAAATTAGTGGAATTAGAATTAGAAAATTAATGGGATTTAACTTATTCGAGTCCAAACAGGGCTTCGGGAATGATAGCCTCACCCATCGTGCCGATAGTTTCAAATGCTTATAACCTGCTATAATGCTAATACATCCTATTTTTGGTGATTTGGGACAATTTTTTTACTCTTTAATAAACCAGTGTACAAATTTACACCAAGGGACAACTAATCAAAAGTGTGACCATAAGTTTTTCATTCTGTAAAAGTATTCCGCATTAATTTCCCAACTTTTACCATAGTGCAGTCTCCGTTTGAGTGTCAGTTAATTTTTTTATGTGCCTCAAACGTCCCAACGTTCAATTGTTTTATGCCGTCTACGCTTTGAGGTTACAAGTAGCTTCTACAAAGTGTTTCCTGCTCCCACCTCCTCCCTGTTCTATTATTCCCTCAACCACCGTTTGCCTTACCATTCCCCTTAACTGAATTGTTGTTGAGACTTTCGAGGCAATTTTGAGTACTGGGGCAAAAGTTTCTGTTTTCGCCGAGTATGAAAACCGTCAATTTGGAGGAAATAATCCTACATACATACATATGTACAGGAAAGGAGCGAGAGCGAGATAGAGCGAGAGCTAGAGAAGTACGAGTACGAGAAGTTTTTAATGGCCATTGAGGCCAGTTTATGCAGCTGCCACTTCACCCGGCTCCTCACCACCGGCAGCGCTGCCCCGCTCATCAGGCTACCAAGTTGTTTGTTGCTATTATTAAATTAGTTGCGGGCGATTTGTGGTAATTAGAGTGAAATTTTATGGCTCTTTGAGCTTGGTAGTGGCTTCTGAGTTCCCCGCAATTTCTGAATATTTTATGCATCCAAACAATTGTATGTGTGTGGAAAGCCATAAATGTTGCATGCATTGTCTTAAAGTTGACCGTTGAACGGGGATTAATAACGTCTTTGATTTTCCAGTAGATGGGATTCCGGTCTGACATTCGCAATTGAGGCGTAATAATGATTAATGCAAATGTACTTAATTTCTAAGTTAAGTAAGTTCTAAGTGTCGCTGCTCGGAATAACGTTACGAATAAACCAAACACGCAGTTTTCATTTTATTCATTAGATATCAAATTTTGGATTTAAATATGAAATATATATTTATTTTTAGATAAATTCATTTTTTTCAAGTTTAAATAATTCTGTATATTTTTTTTTTAGAAAAATCTTGTGAAATAAAAACTGATAGTCCTTTGTCTCCTCTAATTTTCTCGATACCATCGCCCTGTTAAATGTTTTAGAAAACTTTTGTAATTTATTTGGCAACCTTTCTAATTTTTAATAAGTGAGTTTAGCTGGCTCTAGGTGCGAAAAAGTTGCGTTTGTTCACAACTGTAAACAACTTATGCATTGTACCATCAAAAAAAGAGCTGATTGCCCATACAGAACTGATTCATCGTTATGCATAACGACTCTTCAGTAGACTTTTCGCTAAAGAAAGCATGATTGCCAACTGTCTCTCCACACAATCATTGCTTAGATCAGTTGGGAACTGCTAAAAGCAATGAAAGTAAAAATAGACAAGCAATGAGTGCTTTCAACTTTCTGGTGGTAATGCTTAAGCCTTGAGGCTGAAACTTTCTCAGCGCAAAAGCTTGAAACTTTTGAGCAGCTCTTTTTTGTTGTTTACAGTTATGAACAAACGCAACTTTTTCGGACCTAGAGCCAGCTAAACTCACTAGTTTTAGATAACTATAAATATTTTCGAATCTGTTTTGATAAATGGTCCATCATATCCTGATTGTTTGTTATATAAGAATATTTCATCGCATGGTACAAATTCTTAGCTTCAAATTATCCCAAGCAATTGTACGTTGTTTTTGAGTAAAAATATACCATTTTAAAGAGTTGTTTGTAAATTACCTCAATTGTCTGCTGCCCAGTACAGAAGGCTTTCCATTTGTATTGAATTCTTATGAAAATCTTCGTCAACTTCCATTGCATACTTATGGGCGGTACAAAATTCCTTAATTTCGAACACATATATTCAAAATGGTCTGTCTTCGCTTTAAATAATTGTAGAATTCTTTGAAATGGTTTATTTTAAAGCGAAGAAATATTACTTTTTGATAATATCAAAGAGAGCCGAGACAAAAATGTAAGTCCCTACACAAAAGTGTCTAAGAAATGTACAAGAGGCTTGTAGAGGGATTCAAACTTACGACGCCCAAGTGTGGGGCAACTCTTGCTTTGACGAGGTATACTCGCTCAATCAGTATTACTGCAAAAAAATTCTTAACCTACCAAATAACGCACCGTCATACGTACTAGCCATAGAGTCGGGGATGAAAGATGGCCACATCTATACCTGCACTTGAAATGCACTACATTTCAAATACATAACTAAGACCATCTTCGAGTACGCTAGCGACAGACTACCAAGTATTCTCTTGCTCAAGACAAAAGAAAGAGAAATCTCGTGGTACAAAAATCTGTTATTCAAAATGAACGATTGCGGAATAGATTTAGAAGAAAGGCAGATGAAACAGGCGAAAATTTGCTGACTAAACAAAACAAAGAGGACTCTAGGACTACGTGACTAAGGCCAGAAGTAGCGAACAACGTATATATAGAATTCTTGTTTACTCCAAAGGACTTACATACTGCAATGAAGCATCCTCAAGACGTAAGATAATGTGGATAATGAAAGCGAGAGATGACCTGTTATGTCTGCAAGGTAACACACATCAAAGTGTTGGTACGCTTTGCAATATGAACGAAGTGGAAGACATGATGCATTTCCTAGGTCGGTTCCCTGCGCTCAAAGAATTTCGAGTTCGATATTTTAAAAATAATATGTTTATCGAGGGTTAAGCTTAAGAACTACTTGGAGACTGCAATTAGCTATGTAAACTTTTAATAATCGAATTCATTTAGGTAAATTGGTATTTGTAATCTACACTGTATTTTAAATTAGTTATAAAACCAGATCTCTTAAAATATGGTCAACCAAATAGTTCTATGGTGTCTGCTTACCGAAATGACAGGGAGAAATTTAACAGACTCGCTCACCCTCTCAACAGAACACTAGATTTTGCTTTTCTCGTGTTTTCTGTTTCATATTTATCGATGAGAGAACACTGTCTTACTATAACAGTTTGGTGGGGAAAATTTCCTACAGCTGTCAGCAGCTGAGCATAAGGAACTGAGCAGATCGAGCCAAGTCACCTGCCTAGTCACTCACCTTGTCCTACTAGAATTAAAATATATTTGAAAATATACAAAATACGATGTCTAATCATTTATATGCTTACTTTAAAGCATTATAAGTTAAGTTAAGTTTGATTAGCCGTTTACCTACAAATCTGATTTAGCTCGGTGACATGCTACTGGATGATCTCCATGATTTATTTTTAATGTACAGTTCGGTAAGCGAGTCAAACAGCTGGATCATCCCAATCGTTTTCACGACAATCCCAGTCTTTAACAACGTCGAATTTATTAATTGCAAATTAATTCCTTGGACTGATTTCTCCAGTCTGGTCGAAACATAAATTTTAAGCGATATGAGCTTGCGTTTAACCATAACCTTTATGTCCTCTTTAATGGACAACTGTTTTACTCGGACATGATCCATAATACTTCACGAGGTTATTAGAGCCATTTGCAGGGCATTATATATTGGGTTTAAATCTTACAGTAAAAATGGTCTGCCGTCAGTGGTAACAGTTTTCATGATAGATGCAATAATATTCTCTTCATTGGCCTCGTAAGCTATTTTCTTTTTCTTTAAATGATTCGATTACTTCCAGATGTTTAGCCGTCAAATGCCGCCTCAAATTTGTAATTTGGTGGCCAGATAATTTATACCATATACGCTGCATAGCGATTGATTTAAGGATTTGTCAAATTTAAAAAAAAAATGCACTTTATTATATATTTGACGACCTTTGCACTTTATATACAACAATTAACCAAGAAGCACACTTACAGTTAACTGAGGCACACACACATGCTCAGAAGACACTTTCGACAAATTCTGCCCAGCAAAGTGTCTCATGAAAACACATGAACAAAGCAGCCGATTAAAAAACTCTCATTGATTGAGCCAAAGAGCACGCTGTGAAAAGTCAGAGGTTAAATGTCATTTCGTTCCACTTTTTCATAGAGCCTGAGAATGACTGTATTTTTTCTGTCTGCCAGTAAAAAGGGAACACTTTTTGGGAGCTCTGTATAAGTCTCAAAAAAAATGTATTATTTTGTGTCTTATTTGTAAATGTCTGTACTATTTTCACGGCTCGAGGGGGATGATCAGATAGCTCGTGACGAACGGGGAAGTCCGGTGTTGTACCTGAGAATGCAGTGAAGTACTGCAGCATACGAGGTGGGCTGACGGCTTTTCGTAAACCATGCCCCCTGAAGAAACCGAACATATTGAATGAATAAAACTACTACTTCTACTGTATAAGATGCATTTTGAGCAACTTTAAGCTCTTATTACCAAAAATACAGACGTGTTGTATAAATTCAACAAAGCAGATTTCTGTTCAGTACAAGAAAATCATCTAGAATAACCAACACTTCTTTAATAAAGAGAAAATTTTGTTGCCTTGTGTTATCAATGACCGTGTTCACCAGCACAAATCGATGGATCTAGTTCAGTGCCGGCTAAACGGAGAGTACAAAAAGTTTGTGATGGATGAAAAAATCAGAAAAATTCAAGCTGCCATTTAAAATGAAACCGATAACTTCCGCGCAAACCATTTCTTACTAAAAAAAATTTCATCAAATCTGTATGACTTTTGATGTTTGAAGTATGCTAGTGAACACGGCCAATGTACTGCAATGTTTGCTTAAGAACCGAAACAAACTGTAACTAAAAACATGGAGACTATATTCATATTTAAGAAAAAACCGCATTGATCAATAAAGTTAGGCCATTGGTGGTTAAAGCTTGGTACGGAGATACTTGCGAAATGTGTGCGAATTCTTTGCACTTCGATAGCAACTGCGAAATAAATCGCTCATGTTTGGTTGTTTTGTTTACAAATTTAACTTGGGGGGTAAACTTAAATTACTAACAGCGAATAGGTATGGTGGCCTCCAATGATGCAATAGTAATCGATTACTATAGGTCTATCTATGACTCGATACATGACCTTAGCACTAAGAATCGAATCGGAGTCTGGGACAGGATCTTTAGTTCTCAAAAAATATTTAGTAAATGTTTCGGGTGCGTAATTTTAAACAGATAATTTCGACTAACTGTTTCGCCCACGGCATTACTCAATACTTCAGTCTAGTTAGGTATATATGTATTAACCATCAGAGTTGAAATTTTACTTAGATATGACCATATACCAAATTGATATGTTAAAAAACGGAAATCGATTTTTCCAAACATATCATTATTAAAATTTTAGTATCATTCTGACACTTTTTAAATCTCAATTCAAGTAAATGATATTATTTTGGATCAGAAAGATGTTATTAATGTTACTTTTGAAAAGTTCATTTTAATCAGGTGAATATCAGAATGAATTTGATCTTATTTTTCTCTGTGTTGGAATACTTTTCAGCTGTTTTATAATTGTTTCAAATACATCTCTCGTAATTGTTGATTCTGGTTTTACCACCATGTGGGATTGAAATAAAATCTACCTACAATAATAATACCTAAATTGCTATCCACTTAAACCTCAAACTAAGTTCAAAGCTCAAATCCTGGCAATTGTCAGCAAGCCCAACCGATGTAGATTGCATCTCTGTGCTCAAGTGACCAGCTTCCAGCATTCCTGTGACTTCTTTGTCCTTTTGTCTGGATACTTATGTACAGCATTGTATCTGATAAATGCGCAGCGTTTGCCATTGGCGGCTTGCTGGGTGCCTCCCTGCAGGACAAAGCATAAATTTTCGCCCCTAACTGGGCCCACATGTGTACCTAAGCCCCAACTCGTTACCCACACCTCAACGTCTCCACACACACATAACACTCCGCACACAGCCCATTGTGCTGGTTGGCATTGGCTGGCAATTGCAATTGTTTTCTATGGTGGCTGCATCGATGATATCGTCATGACTTCGTTGTGCAGTTATCTTAGCCTTCTCGCCCCTTTTCCCGCCTTGTTGGGTTGGTTTTAATTTTCCCCTTTGTTGGCCGCACTGTTTGTGAAAACTGTGCGATTTTAATCAGCGTGAAATTGTTGATTGTTTGCCTGAATTGAGCTGCACAATGTGCTGGCTCTTTTACAGTTGATTATCGCACTGGCAGTTAGCAGAAGCGAAAGTGAACTCGGATAATGGGAGGGCACAGTTTATGAGGTAATCAGAAAATATGGACTCAAGAACAGGCCGGGTGAAATTGAATATCAATTGCAGCAATGAATAAGGCAATTTTAAAACCATTTTTTTAAGGGCAATCAGAATTTTGTAAGTACAGATGGTACTGTACAGTTTTACAGTTTTAAATATTTTGGAAAGTATCTTTATATATCACAGACGGACATTAATTGATTTTTAAATAAACAGTTTCAAATCAGTATCAAAAACATACATTGGAAAACAAAACAATTTTTATTTGAGTTTTAACCTCTGCGAATTGATTAAAAGTTTCCAACAAAGTTAAGTATACGACACGTACGCCTATAATTTTTTTAATTTTAAAGTCCGTAAAACTTAAAATCTTTTTCGACCAACTTATAAATTTAGATAACATTTTGACGAGCTTGTTTCCAACGATTTCGGAAAGTGCAACTAACTAAGCTCTCAGCATGGACCACGAGCGGGATTTATCATGATAGATCAATAAATATACGGAAACTGAATGCTTTTATAAAAATGCAAAAGAAGTGAAGATTTAACGGTTTAGAGTGACCAACAAATAGGCAATTATAACTTCTAAACAGCGCATTAGTTGTTGTTTTGCGCAATGCGTTATAGAGGATAAACTTAAGTTTTATTAGTATGTATGTGTTCTATTTTGTTTTGTTTCGTTCAAGGCTGCACACCGGTCCTGAACCAAACCTCAAACAACCGGTTCGCTTCGGGGTTTTTAGGTCCGTCGAACCGGACCATGAACCGAACCTTTCAAATATACATGAACCGAAGCTTCTATATACAAAGAAAAGGTTGGTTCAAACAATCATTTAAGTCAATTTCTTATGATCTTTAATAACTTTCTCAATATGATGACCGCAAAAAAACTATTTTATAGTACAGAATCGCTTAAATTGATAAAACTATTTTACAGCCAAAAAGATTCATTTCTAATGAAAGTGTAGTTTGGATTAAGTAAAATTGGCGCAAACAGCACCTCCAGGAGGGCCAGGGCCAAGCTTCTCTCAATTTCTCGGCGTGTGTGTGCTTATAATTTTTCGCACAAGAGAAAGGGACCTACAGTTTAACGCCGAATCCGAACGGCAATAGTTAGAGAATTTTTGCTTTTTCATGGCTAGTTAACTTCACAGCTGGCACCAGTAGCTGGTGAAGGTGATCGGGTGGGTAAAAGCTTTTTTCTAAAGAAAGAAAAAACTTTTTCTATTAGATGGTCCGAGGCGGGATCGAACCCACAACCTCCCGCACCAGCAGCCACACAGACAACCGGTACGCCACGCCCGACCAGTACTTTGGATTGGTGATCTCAAAAATCGATTTCTAAAATTTTTTCATGGCAGCGTTTTTTAAATATGAATTTTTTTAATTTTTTCGGTAAGTGCACTTACATTTTATGCCATATCTCAATTCATAATGGTCAGATGGAGTCAAGCAAGATATGAATAGAAAGGTAATTGAATGGTCAATAATCGCACGAAACACTATTTTCAAATCAGTTAAGTAGTTTGAATACAGTAAAAAAATATTTTTCAAAAAAATTGATTTTTTGCTCGAAAACGCAATAAATTTCGTTTCCAAACGCCTAGCAAAAATATTTAAAAATTCAAAAAAACTATTTTTATTTTTTCTACTTAAGAGCCACATTTCTGCGAAGAAAATAAGATATCGATCAACAAAATCTAGAAAATAAATACAAGAGCTGTGAGTAATCAAGTGCTGAAAAAAGTCTTTTTGGTGTTTTTTTTTCAAAATAAATTTTTCTTTGAATCGACTTTTGTTCTGTTTTGGAATATTTTTTCTGATCCCACTTTTTTTTCTATTCGCCCACTTCTAATATTGAGCAAAAGACGTAAAAAATAGGAAAAACATTTTTTAAACACTTAAAATACTGTTGACTGTTAGTTCCTTTACTAAAATTGATCCAGCTACAAAATTTTTCATCGATTTTCTTCATCAATACTTTATTATCTTTGTAGAAGTGTGATTCTCATAAAACTCATATTAAAAAACGTTGATATAAAAAAATTTTTGAAATCGATTTTTGAGATCACCAATCCAAACTACACTTCAAAATAGTTTTAGCAGAAATATTATATTTATTTATTTATTTATTTATTTATTTAGAGTTGACAAAAAAAAGGCTGTCAACGAAAATTTATATACGTTACAAAAATTTTTATGAGCTAATGAAGCCTATCAAAGAAAATCTAATAAAATTACAAAATAAACTAATAACGACTCCGACACGGTGGGGGAATTTTATTTGCCCGTCCGGCCAGCTATGCCCCTATTCACAGCCAATTGTAGTCAGAGACGTTATTAGAGCTAACAAAAACTTTAATAATATAGAGATCGAGAAGAGGGAGAGAGAGAGAAAGAGAGAGAGAGAAAAAAACCAAAACCTATAGTTATGTAGGAACAAAGGAGAAAAAAAAATAAGATAATATATTAAATTAAAAAAAAAAAAAACTGAGATAGAGAGAAAAATATCTTAAAGTAAACTTTAAAAATAAAAAATTTATACGAAAAACTTAAAACTAAATAACCGGAAAATCTCTGACCCGGTGGGGGAGGATTTTTTAGCCAGTCCGACAAGCTATGCCCCTACTCACAGCTGGGAGTGGTCAGAGATTTCCCCGGAGATAATTATAGAGAGACGTTTTTAGAGAGAAGAGAGAGAGATCTGTTGAGAGCAGGTGATAGAGATCATTGTAATTTTGACATAAGACCCGAAAACAATTGTGCTGGGCATAATCAGTTGTGCATCTGGGCAAGATTAAAGGTAAATAGTTTCTAGTTGGCCTAGAAGGAACGGAAAAGTTAAGGCGACCTAAAAGTTCGGTAGAGTCTACATCACTAATGATTAGCTTATGAAGAAAAGAAACGCCTAGGACTGTTCTACGATTAGCTAACGAAGGAAGGTTAATAAGCAAGAGTCTACTGGAGTACGATGGCAGACGAAGGTTAGGGTCCCAATTTAGTCCACGAAGAGCAAAAAGCAAAAATTGCTTTTGTACTGATTCGATACGATCGATATGATTTTTGTATTGCGGACACCAGACGGACGAGCAGTATTCAAGTACAGGACGGACTAGAGCAGTGTACAGGAGCTTTGTGGTGTAAGGATCATTAAATTCCTTCGACCAACGTTTAATGAATCCAAGTACACCATTCGCCCTATTAACAATAGAAGAGATATGAGGATTGAAACTCAATTTGTGGTCAAAAAGAATTCCAAGATCAACGACGGTAGATATTCGTTGCAGGGGTTCATTGCCAATCGTATAAATAGCCAGCGAAGGTTTGCAACGATGGAAAGTCATAAACATGCACTTGGAGCAGTTAAGGTATAAATGATTAACCAAGCACCAAGACTGCAAGGAGTTTAAATCATCTTGCAATCTAATGGAATGTGTCGGGTCATTGAAAGATAAAATAAGTTTAACGTCATCGGCATACATAAGTATCCGAGAGTAAGATAGTATTGTGGGTAGGTCATTAATAAAAAGAGTAAAAAACAAAGGACCAAGGTGACTACCTTGCGGTACACCGGACGTTACAGAGACGGGCTTTGAAGTGTCTGAACGTAATATAACTTTCTGGGTTCTATTTTTTAAATAGGACGAAATCCAGAGCAGAAAAGAGGCGGGAAATCCTAACCGATCAAGCTTATAGAGGAGAAGATCATGGTTTACAGAGTCAAAAGCCTTACTAAAGTCGGTGTAAATGACATCGGTTTGCTTTTTCTTAAGGAACCCATCATTAACCAATGAAGTAAATTCAAGCAAATTGGTCATAGTTGACCGACGCTTAATAAACCCGTGCTGGAAAGGTGATAAAATCGATTTGCAATAGTGCTGCAAGGTGGAGGTTATAATCTCTTCAAATAATTTAGGAATAGCGGAGAGCTTAGCTATGCCTCTGTAATTGGAAATATCAGATTTTCCACCTTTTTTATGAAGAGGAATGATATAGGACTCTTTCCAAAGAGTTGGAAAGACTGAAGAATCGAGTGATAGATTGAAAATCTTAAGCAAAGGTTTGCATAAGGAACTACAGCACTTTTTAAGAACACAACTAGGAATGTTGTCAGGGCCAGGGGAGTATGAGGATTTTAGAGATTTTAAATGCGAAAGTAGGGAGCTTTCACTAATCGAGGGAACATAAATCGAGTTAGAAGAAGGAATGGATAGAGGAATACGTTGATTGAAAAAAGTCTGCGAATAGGTCGACGGCAGCAGAATCATTGCCAGCCTTTTGGTCACCCAGAAAAAAAGAAGAAGGTAGCGATGAAGATCTACGCTTAGAGTTCACAAAGCTATAGAATTGTTTAGGGTCCTCTGCAAATTGAATTTTGCACCGGGCAAGATAATTCTTATAGCACTCAGAGTTAAAAAGTGTAAAGTTGGATTTTGCTATTGAATATTTAGAGAAATCAACAGCCAAGCCAGATCGTTTATACTTTTTGAAGCATCTAGACTTAATATTTTTCAAATTAGAAAGTCTAGGGCAGTACCAAGGAGGATTAAGTGACGCGGGAGAAGCTACGCTATAAGGAACACAGATATCTAAGAGAGAATTAAGGGATTCGTAGAAAAAGGCAAGAGCAAAGTCAAAATCAACCGCATTGAACAGAGGTGACCAGTCTGTTGCACAAATAAGTTGATTTAATAATGTAAAGTTTCCTTTACGAAAACAACGACGAGGTTTATTAGGAATTTTAGAGGTTGATGAAGTAGTCTCCGAAACTGAAAGAGAGATTTCAAGAGTAGGATGGTAAATATCTTCGGGCAGTGATAGAGGGGCGGACCTAGAAACTACAGCATTAGTACTGTCAGCGACAAAGACAAGATCCAGCAATTTATTAAGATCGTTTGGAATTGAATTTATCTGAGACAAGGACATATCAAACAGATGATCTAAAAAGTCATGCTGTGTTGATGGCACAAGATAGGTTGACCCATTAAGATATGACCAGGCGATGTTTGGTAAATTGAAATCACCTACAACAACCAATGAGTCAATGTCTCTTAATTGGGCATAAACATCTTTTATACAAGTTATATGGTTCATATAAACTTGAATATCAGAAGAAGGAGGGATATAGGAGCAAGTAATATATACCGAGAAGGAAAGAAAAGAAACTTTTACGGCTACGAATTCCACACCATCAGGCAGACTTAGTGGAATTAATTCCGAACGGTGGCTAGTCTTCACTGCGATCAGTACACCACCACCTCTTCGAGTAGGTCGATCATATCGATATATAAAAAAATCATTTGACAAAATTTCGCAATCAGAGATTGATGGATTTAACCACGTCTCTGAGAAGGCAATAATGTCAAACTCAAATGAAGCACTATTCAAGAACAAGGTAGTAAGTTTTGATAACAGACCCCTAACATTCTGATAGGCTATAAGAGACCTAAAGGACAGAACTAGTTTTTTGAAACCCTGTTAGAGCTAGACCCTACATTTGAGGGCAAGCTGACGGGCATTGGCCTAACACGATTTTTTGGCCTAAACTCGTGAACAATCATATCTGGCAGCCAAAATTCTGGGTCACATATGATTGGAAAAGCTTCACCTGGAACACTTATGTTAAAGGAAGCTACATCACGAGGCTGGGCAAAATTAAACTTTGAAATGGAAACACTTGCTGAGGATTTGCTAGCAATATAGGCGGCAATTTTCTCGCAAGTAGTTTCAGGAGACAACCTAGACACAAAAACTGTTTTGCGTGGTGCTATAACAGTAAGAAGGGAAGGCTGTGAAGAAAGGGAAGCACTTTCATCTGGTTCAGGTGGCACTATTGGAGAACTAACTAGTCTACGATTTGGAGGTTTATTTAAAAAATTATTAATAACTCCTTGACTTGGGGAGGGAGGCAATGGAGACAAACCAAGCATACTAGCTGGTGAAGCGGACAGGGAAATGGTCGGCGACAAGTCTTGACACTGAGGCGAGACTGGCAACGATGAAGGGGGATCAATCGACTTGTCAGAATCGGGAGGTGGCACTATTACAACTTGAGGCTCCGACCGACGTGTGGGTGGTGACTCAAAATGGAATTTACCAAGCAACTCATCACTAGAGGTAAACTCACTTGCGAGTTGCTTAGTTATTTTATGCAACTTATTATATTTATTTTTCACGGTATTAGACATACGCGAGAAATTAAATTGCTTAACAGTGCATACAGGGCAGGACCACCTTAACGCACCACAATCTTTTTTAGTTGAGCAAATTTTATCAAGGTCGCGACCACTTAGTGCAGCACATTTTATATGCATAATATTATCGCACAACCAACAGTTAACAAACCGGAATTGTTCCGAATCATTTGCATCTTTATTAGTACACGACTTTTTGCAGCACGACATTGATCAAAATTTACCACTGGGGCTCAAAACTAAAGAGATTAGAAATCAAAATATCTCACTCTAAGAGCGGCGTAACAAATAGAAAAGCTCAAAGCTTTCTCAGCAGAAAAGTAAACAAAAACAAATTTAGGGTGAGAGCGATGCACACAGAGAGTATGCAGCAAATGCACGCACTAACCTTTGTTAAGAGGGGGGAACGGGGGAACCGCCAAAAACAGATGAGCGAAAGCAAAGCAAAAACAAAACACTCAGCACAGACGCCGCGATATTTATTTTTATTAAATTAATAATACCCAGATGCACAACAAGAAAGCAAAGCACTCACCGGTAGTGGGTATTAGTAATTGACAGATTTTGGATGTATTCGCGAAATTATAGGCACGTTGAACGTCACAATTAATTTATAAATACGGAGCACAAAAAAAGCACGTCGATCTCTCACAAGAGTCTCTCTCTATGTCATTTAATTTTTTTTTTTTTGTAAACTAGTTTAATAAAGGTACTTATTAGAAAACCATTCCATATTGCGATTTTGAGAAGAAAGAAAAACGTAAGTCAAGTTTGAAAAGATGAAAGCAAATGTAGTACATTTACCAATTAGCATTTGGAAGATCACTTTTACAAGAATCACCATGATGAGTGTTTTTTGATCTCTTTTGAAGATTAAAGAGATTAAAAAAAGACTAGAAAATGAGTCACTCAAAAGCAGAAAATGTGATTTCATAAAATACAACTTGAAAAAGACTCGCCAATGATTTGAAATATGAGTCGAAACTGATCAAAAAATTATTAATTATCAAAAAAATTATTCATTTGAGTTATATGTACCTTGAATTGCTTGTGACAAATCGGTAAATTGAGTGTCCCCATCACTTGGTAGGCAATAGTCTTAATTTGACTAAACTAGAATACAAAATTATTATTGAGAAGAAGGCAGTTGACAAAAAAAAAACTTACCATTAGCATATTGGTTCAGTTCTTGTTCGCAGGCCACCACCATTGAATCGACTCGGAAAACTGGGCGGCCCTTTGTTAGCCAAGGAACTTTTTATAAGATTTGGATATTTTTCTGTCTGCTTGACGTTTGGTTCCTGCTTTTTTTGGCATTCATGGACTACACATCGACTTACTAATAGCACACAAAAGAAAAAAAAAACAAATATCAGCAATAATATCACTTTTTCATATCAATGGGAAACTATTTCCACCTAAACATATGGACGCGATAATATCATCTTGATATTTTTTTTAAGATGAAGGCCAATTCGATACTCAAAATACCCGTTTGATACTAAATATCGTGATCTTTTTTTCTGTGCAGTAAAAGTGCAAGCAAATGCAACGGAACAAAGTTTTGATTTACTAAGCACAAGCGACTGCTATTGGGAACATAAGGCCCAGAAAAGATTTCAGTTACAACATTTCAGATTCGATGTAGCTACGTTGTAAATTTTTTTTAATAGTATTTGTATTTCGATATACAGCCCTGATAAGTATTATGCTTCAGATAATAATATTATTTAGTATTATTAAATTCAGTACAACTGACGCACAATCATCAAGACGACCGGAGTTGGTTCACTAAATTCTCTATTGCCATTAAAGAGCAGAGTTTGTGTCAGTAGCAAAACACCAATTGCTTTTGTGGATCAAGTAGTCAAACTCAATCAAAAGAACAATCAACCGAGGTTGTGGTAATTCCATGAACTCGGAAGCTCTCCAGCGATATGACATGAACGTTTGAGCGTGATTGACTCAGGACCGATGCAAAATCTAATTTTACGGACTTTGTCACGTCTGCGGCATTGTCCACTCCTATTCACCTGACCTTAATCCGTTGAACAACTGTGAGTGGTCGATTTTGGAAACCAGGACCTCTGCTAAGCGTCACAGATGTTTGCAGTTGCTAAAGTATTCTATGTTTTAGATATTCCATTAACAAAAAAATTTAAAGCGGAAATTAAATCCAATTTCCACTGACAATAGGCCAAAGCTCGTTTTCAATCACAGCATCAGCAAACAACTGACAAAAAAAATCCTTCGCTCTTGTTTACATTCCTTCCCTCTGGCATATGCACTGCTAACATGTAGCCACATATTTTTTGGGTAACATAATTATTTTGGGTTTGGCCTCTGGCGGATGTGGTCGCTTAACTGCGCTGCTTTGGTTCTGGCCAAAGCGGGAAAATGCATTTGATGAAAAATTATTCCACACTGCAGTTTCGGTTTTGGCCGAGAATTCAATGAACGCATTTTAGTCCCGCTGTTGGGAATGGTCAATTTTTATGGCTAATGATTCGGTTTCCTGTTTGTGTGTGTTATACAAGTGCGAATGTTATGTGTGTGTGTGTGGTTAGGAGTGTGCCATTGCGTGTGTTAAATTTATGGCTTGCCAAGTGGTTAATTGTGAATGCAAACTCGTGGCTTGGACGCTGAAATGTGGATTCGTGGTTTGAAAATGGGTGAAATGGCTTGTGACTGATATGTGAACTGAGTGGAAAATACGATGGATTTAAGACTAAATAAAAGATATTTCCTCGTCAACACTTTTCTAATTAAGAATTGTACGATTTATTAGCAAATTCATTAGAAACTTGTACAATATTGAGATATTTTTCACAATACTCTAAAATATATTCAATATATGGGCGCCAGTGCCCAAATGACAAAAAATCGGGCACCATCTTTCGTAAAGATTTAATGCTACTCGCATATGCCTATGTTATTGACATTATCGGTACAAACGAACGGGCGTTAGGCTGGGCGTTTTCAGATATAGAGAAACAGTCACCGCTACCTCCTAGGGGCCGAAGACATTTCGCTATTTACACATACACGAGCCGAACGCATGCCGAAGCTGAGGCCAAGAGAGTAAACAGGCCTTCAGTCGCTGGCTAGCCTTTGATGCGGTCAGATCGAAGTCATAGAAGAACTAACATAGAACTAGAGCAGCCAAATTTGAAATGTTGACTCCTATTGTCTGCACGCAGATCAAGTTTATTTCAAATTTTTGCCACGCCCACCCCTGCCTCCACAATTAAAAATGTTGAATAACTCCCACAATTTTTAAGATATCGATCTCAAATTTATAACGTACATTTATATTCCCAATATCTATAAGCCCTGAAATTTCCATCATCGGATGATAAATAGCCGAGTTAAAAATGTTGCATACTTTTCGACTGCCCCACCTTAGGAACACAGGAAGGTTATTAAACATTTCTTTCCATGAGAAACGGGTATATCGAAGTCGGTTAGAGCCGACTTTAACTTACGTTCTCGTTTTTTAACTATGTCCGTCTTCCTCTAACCTCCGTGTTTTTCTACGTCGTCACGCTGGTCTAAACTGATGGGCTTAGCGGTAAACGAGGACAAGACGAAGTTCCTAGTATCAACGCGTCGTGGACAAGCTGTTACAATGGTACGGCTTTGAAGTTGTAAAGGATTTTGTCTACCTCGGAACGATGATAACCAGCGACCACAACATCAGCCTGGAAATCCGAAGAAGAATCACTCTGGCAAAGCAATGTTACCAATAGCGTCTCTTTCTTCTTACCTCAGGAGCTGCCAGCGATAGCCTTAAGGGTCCTGTTACTCTCTCTTACCTTGCGTGTCGTGTTTTCAAAGTGCCTAGCAAAGAAGAATAGATTATCGAAAGCCACTCCCAATATTTATCCACAGTGACTTCGGAAAGAGAAATGCTACTTCGGGCTCAAAAGGGAGTTCAAGAGTAGACCCCTCTCTCGAAAAACGAAAGTGGCGCTATACAAGTCGCTTATCATCCCAGTACAGCAATACGGCGCAGAAGTATGGACATTAACAGCAGCGGATGTTGCAGCGATTCTTCGGAGGATTTATGGACCTTTAAAAGTTGGCGATGAACTTCGCATCCGAAAGAATGGCGAACTGTTTGAGCTCTATGGGGATACCTGCCTACTCGTATGGATGAACAAGCTTCTGCAGGAATGGTGTAAAATTTCAAGAAGAATGCCATTGGGATAACAGGCACGAGGGGAAGACAGAAACTGAGATGGGAAGACCAGGTGCGGAAAGACATTGCCAAGCTTGGTCTGAACAACTGGAACCAGCTTGCCAGAAACAGAGGCGACTGGCGGACATTGGAAACTGTTAAGCGGTTGTGATTTAAATATCGGGCCATAGAAGAAGAGAAGAAGAAATTACACATGTTAAACCAAGTTGCCGAAATGGTGTGGCAGCCCTGGCCACCTCTGGTCACACCATTTATCGAGCACCATCTCTGACGCGATAGCAGAACGACAACACGCGCCAACCCTGGCGCTCAGTTTCTGGCTGGGCTCCCGCCAAGGCGGCTGGCGGCAGCATCGCGCTTTACAATCGAACAATAGTTGTTAGCTTAAGTTACATTCAATAAAGTTGTCGCCCGCTCCAAAGTGGTGACCCGCAACTATTGAAAAACGACAAACACCCAACTTTTGCAACAATTATCTAATGCGTAAAACATTACAACAGCAGATTCACACATACACGTACTCTAGACATACACGCCATCGAGGTGCATATGTATGTATGTTTTTCACAACGGTGCGAAACTTTGTAGCAAGGCTACAGGGCTGTTGGTCCATTGGACGGCGTAGTAATTGACCGCACCTGCAGTTCAATCGACTTCAACTCACTCACTATGGGTCCAGCCAACCAAATCCTCAACAGAAGCCTGCCAGATCCTCACCAGCGGCAACGGAGCCATCTCGATGTTTTTTGGGCATTTTGTCACACACACACACGACTGACGCCGCGACGAAACAGCACAAACACACAGACACATGCTGACGGCGTCTGCAGGCGAATTTTGGCGCGTTCAGCATCTACCAGCGCTCACACACAAATGCAAACAGCAATTTTTTTGTGCAAATGACACCAACCGCTGTCCACGCATGTAGTCCACCGACCTCCTGTCTGTCGCCCGGGTCCTGCACATCCAACCGTGCACATCGTGCTGCAGCCAATGCATTCCACGTCAGGCTGTCCACCAACCGCTGCCCACGAAAACGTCCATCGCCCAGCCTGCCCTACATCGCTGCTCACGCATGCTATTTGTGTGCGGCAAACCGAATCTTCAACTACAAGTAACCGATCTCACGTTGGTCAAGCGTCCGACCAATTTTTCAGATCTTACATTGTACGCAGCCTGACAGACGATCGATCATACTTATGGAAGTACGTCGTGCAGCTGAATTCGGATCTTCATCGCATCTTTCATCATCGCCGATGTTCATGCACAACGATCCCCATACCTGACCGACCGCAAGCAACCAGCTTCAACTCGAGACGCTCTTTGTTTGGCAATTGATGCCAGCCTGAGTCTACCTACAAGTTCTCGATCTCACCACGAAAGTCCTTAACGGCAATCGAAAGTCTCTACTCGGGGTACAATACCCAGTACTATTGACTCTACAACTTCAACCCTGATCGAACGAACTTGCTTATCGATCCCCAATCGAAGCAACGGCCTCAACGCGAGGTTTTCACGCGCCCGCTTCGCTCCGTTTGACTTAACAATAATTGTTAGCTTAAGTGATATTCAATAAAGTTAGTTACACATTAAAACCTAGTACCTAAAATGGTCAAAGTAGTGGCGCCGTCTATTGCTCAGTTTGGGAAATCCCTCTTCTAACATTGTTTAAAGCGAAAATTAAATTGTTGAATAAAAATCATTGAAAACCTCTATTTATATAAAAGCTTTGCCCTTTATTTTTCATTTATGTCACGAAACTGCCATTTATTTATGTTAAGTGGATTGTTAGCTATAGTGGGACCACAAAGTCTTGAAAACCCTAAAAAAAACGCAAAACGGCATACCGCCGCTGCCAAATTGTAGGGTCACACTGATTGGTCAGCCGCTTGAATTCAAAATGTTTTATCTAATTCAAGTTCAAACAATTTCCAAATTACCTTACAGCTTTCAAAGTCACCTGATGTACTACCACAAGTGGGCGCGACTTCGAGATCCTTGGAATAGAAAGTTTTGAGGCACTTAAAATTAAAAAATATTAAAAACTAATGAAAAAGAGTGCTAATTTATGAGCTAATATATTTATTAGTTTTTATACTTCTTTGTTGCGCATCGCTTTTGCTTTCAAGTTGTCCGGAAAAATGTGCTGCAAGTTATTTATTTTCAATTTAGTTCAGCAAATCGGCTGTGCTTGCAATCCACACAAGCTATCGATGTGGCAACGCTATAACTATTTAGTTTCTCTTCTGGAAATCAACAAAATAAATGTCTTATCAGCTGTTCGAATCTGTTTTTTTTTTATATGAAGTTCAACATAAAAATTTATTTTCGTGCGTTCTGGAAACTGGCCTTTAAATGGAAAGTTTTCAGTAATATCGAAAATACGATATACTTTTGAAAACCCAAAGTCTCAGATATTTTTCTCTTGATTGTCTTTAATTCAATCACGAAGATGATATCTGTTTGGAAGAAAGCATGAGAAAGTCTCAAATTAAAGAACACATCTTCTTTGATATAGGTAGAGGCCGTTCTCAATAAAAATCTAGATCGAGAACTGCTCTCATTTTTTGATTGCGCTCTCCCTAGCTCGTTAACCCGAATCGAGTATCTTCTCGTCTCGTTAAGCCACGCTACTCTAAAGGCAAACCATAAAAATTTGCATGAATCATTAAATACTTGGCGCGGTTTCATAAAATAAGATTCACTCGGCAGAACTGCTTTGACCTCTCTATATGCACGGTTATTTAGAGGTAAAAATTCAATTGTTCCATCCCCTGTAATACTTCAATTTGGCATTTGCAAATTAAGCTTTCCTGTCCCGTCCATCAGTGTATGAATCTCTTCATTTAACACATTTTGCATTGACTTACACAGCGACCCAATTTATGTGCACAATTCTCCCACATATGCCACGCCCGCAAGCTGGTCACACAAACACACATTTTCCGGCTGGCACCAACACTAATACATAATTAGTTCAATTTCCGCCTGCCATTCGTTGACATTTTTAAGGCATTTTGCACCAATATTTTCGATCACAACATTTTACGCAAATTTATGTAATTAAAAGTTTCATGCGTTTTTTTTTTCTATTTGCTGGCCAATGTGTGTGTGTGTGTGTGTGCGTGTTAGCCCTGTTGAGGTTTATTGGCAGCACATTAATTTCCTGCCCCCTCTCGAAAAATTGTTTCTATTTCGACGCCAAAAATATTTGCCATAAAAGTTTTTGGCGCGTACCCGAGAAAAACAAATAAACATAATGCGTCTATTTGCCACTTAATGAATTTTTCAGCGCACAGCGAAATGGCAAACCTGTGTTTTGTTGTCATTTCTTTTGCCGGTTCTGGTTCTGGCTTTTGCCAACTGGCAACTTTCAACTTTGTCGCGCCCTGCGCGCCTTCCTGAGGGCAAAAAGTGCGGCATATAAAATATATCGCCCTGCATTTCTTTGTTGTCCTTTCATTTCTGCTTACTTTTGTCAGGGTACTTGCTCTAAAGTGGGCTTAGACTGGCGCAGAAACTGCTGAAAATTTCCGCCACTGTCTGCCAAGTTAAATGTAATTGTAATTTTTAATTTTAAGTGCTTGCCAAAAACAAAACAAAACAAAAAATAAAAAATAAAATAGGAGTAGAAGAGGAAACATTGCATGGTAAGAGAAAATTTTGGTGTGCCAGCATGGCAAATGTTAATTGCGCAACAAATAACTCATAAGGCAGGGAGGGGTGAAGAGGGGTTTTTTTTAGTAGGGTAGGCGGCTACTGTCTAGTGCATTTTAATGAGTTGTGCAACATAATTGCTTTTGCATTCCGGGAATAAGAAATATGGCTTGGATTGACACCAAGATGCAGGCGGGAGAGCTTAGCTAAAGCTTTTTGATAAATATATTGAAATGTTAGATTCATTTTTCTGCCAAAGTCAAAGTATCTTATTAACTCTTTTACGTTTTATATTGTAGAGTCTTCAATTTTGTGTATCTATTCTTAAACAGTTTCAAAATGTTGATAACCCTCGCAGCTCATTCTCTCATTTCGTGTCCACTCCCCTCACAGGTTACTGCCCTTATCAATATTTCTTCTCAACAACAAAAGAGAAAAATCACATGAAAATGGTTGCCACTTGACATATATAAACAAACATACACTTGAGCCATAGATGTCCTTGGCATCGTCTTGCCCAAACAAATCATTTACAAGAGCCGAACCCGTGCCTCGAGAGTTCATGATGTTCCATAATAAAAATAAGCCATTGAGACTGAAGGGCACAAGTGCGTCAGTATGCTCGTATATAAACGTATAGACGCATACTTCAACTAGACGGCACATTTAGCACACATTAATAAAACCGCAAACGGAACGTGCGTCAAACAAAGACCACAAGGGGTGGAAAGGGACGCATGAATCGAGTCAAGGCGAAATCTTTGGCACACGCAGACACTTCCACACAGCGGTAATCAGTCATCATGATGATGCCCAGACGATGAGTGAGATGAAAATATGGCATGTGTGGATTTTTGGCAGGAGTAAATTAATTGAATTCATTATGGTTGATAGATGCATGTGGATATGTTTGTATATATGTAAGTGTGTATGAAATGGGCATTTAATCAAATGAATGTGACTTGATATTAACAGAATGTTTATGTGGCCAGAATTGAAGTTACTAAATGAAGCGAATCATAAGCAACGTTTTCTTTGTCTGCCTCAGGGTGTTATTAAAAGGTATCAGCTTGCTTTTGTAGATATTCTTATTTATACTTTAGAAGAACTCGAAGGAGCTATCTGTCACATAAACTAACAAATAGAGTAAATTTTACGAATTTCTGACACATAGCAGCTATCAGGAAGAAGAGAAATCGGGCCTTAGAACACTGAATTAATCAGTTTCATTTTCACTTATTTAACAAATTTATACAAACCACTTATTATCATAAGGAGTAGATTAGCAAGTTTTGTAACTGGATAAATGATGCTGATTACTCTTTGTGAGTACAAGCATCAAACCATCTAACTATTTATGTGTGGGACTTATTATTCACTTTTAATTTTAAAAAACCAATGGAATGAAATGTCTACTCAAATTAATATAAAGATAGATTCTTTCCATGACTGAGACAGTTAATGGAATTCGATTAATTTGCTTTAAGGAGTAGTACAAGTTGAGTGTTCTATTTTAAGATGCATTTTTTAAAATTTACAGAAAGAAACCGAAAAGATATTTTTCAATTCGGTTTTTTGTTTTGTGACGTCGTCTGAAAGTTTATGGCCTGCGAAAAGTGGTCGCCGATGGTTGAACTCCCTTATCTGAAAGCAAAAAGGAAAAAAGATTTTTGTTTAGTATCGATGTAAATCTCGTCTGAACCTCAGTTTGGGAAAAGTTCATATTTGACAAAATAGCGGCACTTTGAAATTAACAATTTTTTGTACCTTTTTTGTAGTCTAGTGTAAAAAAAAATACATAAAAAGTTGGAGGCTCAGACGAGAATGACCACAATTCTGCGTCGTTTGACACCTCTTTGAACAATATCGGTCCAGCAGTTTTTGTTGAATCGCGGCAGCCATTTTGAAAAACGTGACTTCGAGAAAAACACGTTTTAAGTTTTAAGTCCATATTTTATGAAAGTGAAAAAATCAAGAAAGAAAGTGAGTTTGCAAAACTTACATGATATCCTCTTCCTCTTCGAAAAAATAATTTTCTTTGGCGTTTTGTGCTCTGCGGGCGGTTCTTGCTTCTTTTGAAGATGACGCTGCTCTCATATCGGAGAGACTAATTCAATCGCCATTGCGATGTTGGGCATATGATTAAGCTTGGGGACCTATATTAACACCCATAGCACTCAGTATTTTTAAAATTGTCAAAAATCCTTCATTGAAGATGACAGTTGCCAGGAAATTTGCAGATTTCAACAACACGTAAGCCTGAATCTATATGCTTGGGAGCAAAGGTCCATAACAAGGAGTTGAACGACTCGTTGTTGTTCTGCGTTTCCGAGCCGAGACATCTTTGAAGTTATTCCTCTGACGATAAAGCTTCGTATATTGGTTTCATAGCGGTAGATACCTCTTCATCCAACGGCTCATAACTATGAGTGAACTCTTTGAGTTTACCCTTCGCTGTGGTTTTCTTCCAGGCACACCAGCTAGACGGACCTGAAGGGCATTGCAAATATAGAGGTTTTGTGTCCGTAGAGCTTTTGTGATATTATGTGGCCCAGTTATCGTTCTTCATAGCATCCATAGAATAACGATTTCGACGTATAGCGAGACCATAATGGCATGCCTGTTTCTGCCTTTGACCATCTGGCTTCATGTACATTTCAACCACCAAAAACTTGTTCTTCTTTGTGTATGTGTGAACATGTGTGTATATACCATACGTGCTAACATATTATTGAAGGTATTTCACAGAAATAACGGCAAGGCTTCAACAGTTTTACAGCCGCATATATTGCAACTAGTAAATAACTCATTTTAAAGAAAACCTTGGGTCACTTAATGGGCTATATCTTCTAAACTAGTTCGAGTTTTTGAAAATCCTTTGGGGGAAATATTTTTGAATATCTGAGCTATAAAAATATTCGAAAAATAGTCAATGTTACAACTGGCTAGCTCAAGGTCTTTTTTGGTTGATTATAAGCCTTTTTTTATAACCAACACAAACCAACAGATATTAATTACAACATTTTGGAATAGCAATTGGGTATGTCCGTACAACGATCGCTGTCTCGAGAATATATCTATATCGATTTTTTTTCGTCACAACTCATACCTCCCCCTTAATTATATATAAATGTGGGACCGTTGAATATAAATTACTCACAAGAGCAACACTAAAAACTCTCCTGATTTTGATAAAACTTGGCAAAATTGATTGTTATATTTGATCCTCAGTTCGTTCGACAGGGATTTCAGGCTATTAATTTCACTTTTCCACTAACATTCCGTAAGAATTTCTTTCAGTTTCCCGGCGAAGATTCGAAACATCTCGGGTGACTCAAAAACCTTTTCCGAATAGAAGTGTGACTAGATGCAATTTTACATTTTCATTGAAAAGTTTGACATTCCAAGAGCCACTCAGTGGACGCAATAAAATCAATTCTAAAATTGATGTTTAGATTTTTTTCAATTTTTGAAAAACATCTATGTTATTTTTAAGAATCGATTTAAAGCAATAATTACGATCGGGTAAGAATAATGTTATAAATTCTTTAAATGCAGCGTCAAATTGATTTGTTAAACTTTTTAGGATAACTAGTATTGGAAGTTAAGGCTCACTCAAAAGTCTTAGTTTTAATATTTTATATTATACTGGAATATAAAACACAAAACGAAGAAGTGAAGCTTACTTGATAGTTGTCATCTATGAAATTTTCATCTAGCAAAATTCGCGAATTTTTGACCTTTCGATTTTCTCCATTCGTCTGTTTTCCCGTCTGCATGATAATTTAAACTCATAAAATGTAGCAAATTTCTCGAATTTTTGGTCCGTTTGATCAACACCTCCCATTTACCCGTCTATTCACCCGACTTCATGTCAATCAAAACTCATATAAGAATTTTTGCAAATTTCTACTCTTTTTAAACCTCTTTCTTACCCGTCTTCAATTGTCAAGCATCTTCGCTATAATCTAAATTCGTTATAAAATTTTGCAATTAATCTAACTCAAATTTCGCAATCTACACCTCTCATTTACCAATGTCTGCGCTTTCGTAAATACTCAAATAAAAATTTTGAAATTTTTACGGTTTTTGGTCTGCACTTTTCATACCTGCGTAAACTAATTAGATGAGCAAATTTATAAAAATGGGATATATAACCAACCGAATTTTTCAATGTTTTATTTATTATACAGTGCTCAACAACAGTAACAAAAAAATACAAATTAATTTTAGTGTTCACTTACTAACAAAAATATTCAACAAAATATTTCGCCTTCTTATGAAATAAGTAAAAGGGGTGATTTTCAAAATATTTCTAATTGAACCAATAACAATTGCTTTTTAATAGTTTATGTGTTTTCCGTTTAGCTTAAAAACCTGATTTAATCTCTCAGGCATGAAGTCTACCAGTTTTTCCACGGATCAAAGGCTTATCAAAGCTTCTTTTAGCTGCTTTATGGTATCAAGCTGACGGCCACTTTTAGAAACTTTGGCTAAAAGGATTCCCCATAGATCCTCAAATGGATTTATATCTGGGCTGATCGTTGACCACTCCAAAACTGGTATATTTCTTGAGGAAAAGAATTTTTTTGTGAAGCGGGCTGTGTGACCCAATTGTCTTGTTGAAATGTCCAATTTTTTCCATACAAATTTCCAGCAAAATCGACTAGCAGAGCAGGGACTTCTCTGCAAGTCCAAAAGCGGCCAAAACGATCAGTGCACCACCACCGAAATTTCTCTTATGGCATGTTTTCCAATATTTATTACTGCCTTCAGGGCCATTCTTATCAGAAAAAATTACCGGCTGGAACTCGTCGGTCCAAAATTTATATTTATCAGCTAATTTCAAGCGGGCGCTTAGGTGGCATGGCAGCAGCTTTTTTTTTAACGAGTTCATTTTCGGCCAAAACTTGATAGACTTGACTTTTGGATACATTGAGACTTAATTGGTGCTTAATCTGCAGGCAAGACATGTTTTTTTGGTGGTCGGTCTGCCTGAGCGCTTAATTTTACCATAACTATCGGGACTTTTTAAGAAGTTGGCGACTATATTTCGATGTCGATTGACTCTGGTAGCGATATCTTATATTTTGGTACTAGCTTCCCTCAGTCGCTCTATTAAGACTCGCTCTTATTCAGACAGGTGGGTCCCATTACAACTGTAGTTGAAAAATCCTTCTTAAGAGTTATTTTTTTATGCACTTACGTTTTTTCTTTACAATAAGTATTCCTCCTCAATTTACTTTAGGTTCTTATACCCTTGTAGAGGGTAAATTAAAATTGTCCAGACGTTTGTAGCGCATATAAGGAAGCATCACCGACCACATAGAGTATACATATTGATCAGTATGACGAGCTGAGTTGATATAGCCATGCCCATCGCTCCGTCCGTCTGTTTCTATGCTGTCTTCTGCACATTTATCGGAACCGGCCGTATCGGATGATTATATCATCTAGCTGCCATAGGAACGATCGGTCGAAAAGGTAGTTTAAGTGAGAAAAACTTTTATGTCTTTCACGCAAACGCCCCCAAACCTCGTATTTATAAGTTTTGTACGGTTTTACATAATTCCACCTACTTGTATGAAAACCGGTCAACTACATAGTAAGGCTGCCATACAAAATATAGTTCTGAAAAAAAGTTTTAGTAGGAAAAACTTTTTTGTTTTCAATGCTATCGCTCCCAAACTTGTTACTGATCAGTATTATATGCTACCACACTATTCTGCTAAGTTTGATCCAAATAGGATGACTATAGCATATAGCTGTCATAGGAAAGATCGGTTGAAAAAGAAGTTCAAGTGAGAAAAACTTTTTCGTTTTCAATGGTAGCATTTTTTTTTACTTTCCAGCTATGAATTTGATCAGTTTGCAAACAATTTTGAGAAGTTTGATCAAAATCTGATGAATATATCTAATAGCTGATAAATAACAAACCAGCAAGCAATTGGTCAAAAGTCATCTATGGCTTAGTTTGGGAAATAACTCAGGTAAGAATGTTCGACAAAAATTCATTTCAATCCTTAATTCTTAATTTTATAAGGTTGTACAAGTAGCCCTGGTAAAAAGTTCGATACTCCCGAGAACACTGTTATCGATCAAGGCTACACACAAGGCTTATCGATATGGAACTCTGGTCACACTGCTGAAGGCGTCATCCATGGTTAAAGCGAAGTGAATAAAAGTTGTACAAATTAAACTTAATCAACCCGAGTTTACAATTTATATAAATTATACAAGCTACAAGGGTATATAAACATCGATCGAGCTGAAGTTAGCTTTTCTCCATTTTTTAAAATTAATTTCCCACATCAAAATGTTAGTCTTAAAAAGATCGAAGGTGACATCACACAGTTCGATTGGCGACACTTTTTAAAGATATCAGCTATATTCAATCTATGGCAGGTACTGAGTATATTAGAGTCTGAAGAATATATATGAAACTTTAAATTTCGCCTCAAATTGTGTTTCGTGAAAGTTTAAAGGTTGACAGCTCTCTCAGAACGTCCCCTACTTTTCTCCACTAATTATGCATAGCTTGAACCCGAACCATTATGCTGATTCTTATATAACTGATATCACCAATTTACATACCTAAATCAAAAGCTTGACACTGCGGTTGGGAATTATGTAATTTAAATTTCAGATTGCTCAATATGAATACTGAAATATTCAATACCATTTCCCCGTTTAATGTAACCATTTAATATTTATCTTTTCAACCTAACAATGCATTTGCCAATCGAATAGCCAAAGTTTGTTCGTTTGTGGGTTTGGCAAAAAGCTTGCACATTTTATTGTTCTACATTCAGGTGTACGTACATTCGTATGTAAGTATTTCCATTCAATTTGGCCAGCTTACTGTTTCTCTTGTTGTTATTATTGTAATGGCCTATGCACACGCGGCATTATTATTGTTGTTACAAAATGTTTTCAATGAATATTAAATGTGAGCACATTTTTAATTTTTTTCTTTTACATCTCTTCCCGTTTGGTTTATTATGGCGCGCACGTCAAACAAATTACAATAAATATTATTTGTGAGTACATTTACATATGGACATGCTTATTTGTGAATTTTGAATGCGAGTGGAATATTTTTAAGAAATCAGATATCTTTTGTAATGATTTACTTTCTGCCATCCATACGACAATTTTCGATATTTTTGCTTGGTTGGGAATTAATTAAACAGACTTTCATTAAAATAATTCTTTATCTGCGCTTTATTGACTCTCATAATTGTACTGAAAGGATGTGGAAATTGAGGAAAATCAACGGAAAGCCTTCGTTAAAGATGCCTGCAGTTTGCATTCAATTTGCCACTTAACTTGCCAACTTATGTGTGGGCTGCCTCAAGGCTGCTAGGCAACTATTAAGACACATAAATAAGACAGGGAAAGGGGGAAGGGGTTGGACACGTGACACCCATTGTGTGCCGCAGCCATTAATAGGCCACGCTGTGGATGCAGCAGCTCAAGCACTTCAATTAATTAATTGCAATTTGCAAGGCGAAGTGTGTCGATGGGCTAAAGAGAAGCCAGCAGGGAAGAGCACAACTTAGAGCACTTGCTGTCTCCCATCCGCCTCGGCTTGGCAGGTAACATTGTGAAACACGGCATATACTTGATGCGCTCTTTGTGTTTCGTGCGTGTGTGTATGCTTGTTGACGTGTTATTAACACCGCACACACCCACGCGATTTCCAGTCAGTGGAGGAATCATGCCAGGTGTCGCCATCCCAACTAGATGCATCCATGCGCCAAGACGTGCCCGCCAAGCAAACGCTGTGCCACGCATAAATAAATGATGATGCTTCACATAAGATTCCGCCTCATGTACGCAGACAGATTGCCAACGCAGACATGGATAGTTGTGGCTTAAGATGCTGCAAATGGCCTTTGAAAAGTGGTGGAGAAAAATACGACGCTATTTTTGTGAAAATTGTTTTGAGAAGGGTTGGAACCCCCCCTTTAAAAGGAGTTAAGGAGTCAAGATGATTGCACTTATCAGACCAAATTTGGTGACGACTATAGAAAAACTGACGCATACCTTCGCTGGGTGACCCCATGTGACAGAGTGCAGCCTGTGGGGTAAATTGATCTTCATCGAAACTGCGATAGTAATGTGCATGCATCAACTTCTTTGCCAAAGTTTAGATTCTTCGTAGACGATTTCCAATTTAGGAAAACAATAGACTTCTACAGGGTATACAAACTGCGACATTCGCTCAAATCAAGAAATTTATATTAAATCGAAAAATTACGAGCATTGATTCACGTATATCCATCCAAATGAATGACCTAATAAGATTAGATCCACTTTAAGCTTAAAACTAAAAGAAAAAGAAAAGAAAAGAGATTGCAATGTGCTAAGCTCTGGCACATGTTTACCTCCATAAAGTTGCCACCCACTACTTTTCCTCTGCACTCTGATGAGGACTTATCATTTCCTTTGCTGCGAAAGCGTCGGTGTTTACATCTGTTGAAGCTGGAACTTGGATGGGAGTGGCAAAAAAGTTTGCACTACTCGTCGTATCACTTGCCGGCAGCTGGCTGGGCCCTTCTCTTCTGGTGCACGCACATATTGGTCAATAAAGTGTGCACAAAATATTTGCCCACAACTTGTGCACTTTACCTATCAGAGTGAAACTTGCGCTTGCACTTCCCCTTTCGAGATTTGTTGTCCTTTCCGTTCCAGTTGTTGTTGTTGTTGTTGTTTCTGTTGCTTTTGTCAATGTTTGGGCAACTAGTTTTTCGCCTGCTTTTTGCACTCTTAGTGTTGCATACTTTGCGGCAAACTTTTAATTGATTCAATCGCCTGTGCATATTTTCAGTTCCATGTAAGCCGGCAACTAAATAACCCAACAGCAACTGTCAACTTTCAACTCTGTGAGTGTGAGTGTGAGTGTGTGAGTGCGCGTGTGTGAGTATGGCCATGATGGAGTTCCAAAACTTGTGTGCGTGCAGCTCCCGGCGTGCTGGTGAAATTAGTTTGGGGATTAAATTTGTAGTTTAATAGGATTGCTCATTACGTGGCGTTTCAGTATTGACCCAGCGAATTCGGTCAGTTGCCACCACCCCCATCTACTTAGGCTATACAAAGGACGGAATTTACGCAACTGGGACTTAAGTGCCGGAGTGTATGCAAAGCATCGTGTTTCTTGCTGTGAATAGTCGCTCGTTAGTACTTAAAGTGGGCAAGCAATAGAACTGACTGCTGGTTAATGCTAATGGGATAAGTGTGCGGTGGGGAATTGCGAAGTTAATTTTCAGTTTAATATTATTAGTTGAATTATATATTCAACAAAATGATAAAAAAAAGACATGTTATGGAGAAATGTTATGGAAATATGTGTATTATTTACACAATTACTATTTGCATTATCAAGACGGTCTCTGTCCATTTATATACACGCCCGTCTCGGTCAGCGTCCATTTCCTACTACTCCACAATCCACTAACGCTTCGTTCTATGCTTGCATCATCCATCCAGTGTGACCATCCTCTCAACCATTAGCACTAGTTCGATATTGTTATTAGAGTGCTTCAGACTAGTTCATCCAGAGGCCCAAAGCCAGTTCATTACATTAATATGTTTACATACTTTCTAACTTTACTAAAAACGGAAACAATAACCTTAATTGATGTTCCGCAGACGGAGTCGAACCCAAATCACAGGTACAGTGGTCGCACAATCTATCCACTATGCCACATTAGGCCCAAACTATCGTTTACTCAAGGTCTCTACGCAGTTGTGAAGTAACGAAAAGTAAAATCGAATTTTCATACAAAAATGTTGGAAGGAAGGGAAAAGTAAAATTTGACTTCAAGATTTACTTGTGTAATTCTGTTCCATTGCTTCATATATGTACATTAGACTGAACGTCCTTTATATGAAAACATTTTTTTTTTTGATATTTTTTTTTCCTCAATGCGCAAAAAACTCGTAATAATTTCTAGTTACCGTAATGAAAAACCAAAATTCTAAATTTTAAGGTTTTATACCTCCGACATGGCTTTAAAGTTGCTACATTTAATTTTCATTTCCCCTTTTTCATTTTACTTTTACAACAAAGTAAACATTGAGATGAATTAAAAAACGGTTGCTGTGCCAGAAAATATCAAATGCTGTGCCAGAATTAAAAGGGTAGGATCGGCATGTGACATACCGCGTGATGAAGTGGTCCTTAAGCGTTATCATTTTACATCCTACTGCTAGCTTTGTTCCCGTGGAATTCTGCATAATTTGACAATTGTCCAAGAATAAAATGAAATGTTGATCAAATTTAATCGCTGTGCATTTAAACAAACATATATGTTCCATTATGAGTCATTCTACAAAAATTGCATACTAGCGAAAAACTTCGATGCAGGCCGGAAAAAAAATTAAAATGGAAATACATAAAAATAAGTATAACTTAAAAGTGGTTATTCATATTTATTCATAAGAGTATTTTTTCTGCTATTTGGATAAGCTTGTCTGTGCCGTTCGATGCATTGAAGAAGGTGATGCCGATCGCGTTTTGTAATACGCCCATCGAAGTCCTTAACTAGTCCATTGCGGAGACTTTTTGGACAACTTTGGTGTAATAAAGATTTTTTTTTGTGAATTTGCTCTTCTTAGTCTTACGCTTGGACACCTTCCTTTTTGCCTCCTCTTCAAAGTCCATTTGATATGAATAACTACTACTTCCACTAGAAAGAGCCTCCTCGTCATCGGACCTCTATCCTTTAAAAGCAGCATCAGGTCTCAATTCAATTAATTTTTCTGAAGCGACATCAAAAATGCCTTCTGAATAGTCCATAAAATTATTTTCTCTGTTGCTGTACAACTCTTTATTGGGACAAGCATTTTTTCCTAGAGCCCCATATTGATCATAGAGAGATCTTTAAGCTTCTGCACACATTTCTTTCTAGTTTCATTTTAAGCCCAAATGATTTCAATACATCTTCAATTTATAATACAGTGCGGTTTAAGCTCTCCCTTAATGAGAATTTGTGTGCAGTAATAATGTGAATAACAGCCAAGACATATTTTCTTGATGGTAACTTTTCTGAATACAGCTCTGCCCGCAACGCTTCAATTATATAAACGCTATTCGAATCCTCTATATCCTGCATTTTGCTTTGCATAAAATATTTTTAGCGAGAAGGCTAAGCTAACTTCGTCTGTGCCGAAGTTTTTATACCCTTGCAAAGCTGTTTATTAAATGTCACAGTTTAAGAACGCATACATAAACATCAAAAATTTTTCTAACTAAAACCCATTTTCCGACAGATAAACATCTGATTTCAAACAAATTTCGCGAATCTCTTTGAAAACATATCAAATTAACAAACGCCCCGTTTAAGAACGATAAAATTTAAAGCAAAAAAGTTTTTCTCACTAAGACTCAATTTCCTACCGATCGGCCCTATGGCAGCCTTAAGATATAGTCATCCGATTTTTACCAAATTTTGAGAATATGTTAGAAAGCATATAAAATAAGTCATCAGCGAGTTTAAGGACGCTAACATAAAAAAACAAAAAAAATGTCGTACTAAGACTCATTTTCGACCGATCGGTCCTATGGTAACCATAAGATATAGTCACCCGATGTCGATCAACTTTTTCAAATTAGTTTGAAAGCGTTTGATATTAAGAATCACCGACCTTCAGAACGATTTGCTTGAAAAAAAAAATTTCTTACTAAGAACCATTTTCCGATTGATCGGTCCTATGGCAGGTATAAGATATAGTCATCCGACTTTTTTTATATAGTTTATGGGGTCGGAAATAAATATTTCAATGCGTTGCAAACTTCTGGGCCAAATTATAATACCGTTTGCAAAAAAAATAGGTTTTTAATTCAACAAAGCTTGGCATCTCAAAGTTTACTTTGTTGTAAAAGTAAAATGAAAAAGGGGAAATTGCAATTTTATGTAGCAACTTTAAAGCCATGCCGGAGGTATTAAACCCTAAAATTTCGAATTTTGGTTTTTCATCACGGTAACTAAAAATTATTACGAATTTTTTACTCATTTAGGAAAAGAACATTTCAAAAAAAAAATTCCCATACGATTATGTTCAGTCTAGTGTACATAAACAAATTTTGGTGTTCCACTGCTTAAAACGACATCAATGTAAAGTTAATGTTACAATTAGAGTAATAGCCAGCTGAGTTACTCTGATTTAATTATAATTAATGTGAAAATTTGAGAAAACATATGAAAATGGATTGTGGATGGATTATTGCTAATAGTGTTTCAGAATCAAAATAAAATAATGCTCCATCATTTCCGCTTTAGTTGGCGTGACCGAGACTCGCTGATAAGGGTTGCTTGTTTTTCTGGTGTTGTTGTTGGACTTTTTCCAAACTCAAATTGCGTGGCAACTGCTTGATGAGTTCCATCTCTCGAAAGAACTAAGCATTCGATAGAGTTGTTCATTTCGCTCTGTTCCTTTCGATCCAGTTCCAATAAGCACCAAAAGAGCGTAAAATGAATCAGTTACATTTTTCTGAGTAAAACTCTTCAGAGTACGTGATGCAAAATAGTTAGAAAAGGGAAAAAATATGAATATTGAAAACAGAGGTAATAACTTAATTTATTTTTATATAAAATAATTCTTTTTGTGTGTTTATTTTATAGGCCCCTTTATTTGTGTTTTCTCGTTCATAAAAATAATTTTCAGCTAAGCTTATAGTTGTGATACCTCCAAAATCCTTCAGTGGGACTTTTTGTGTAATATTAGTTAATCAATTTAGATTCTAAAAAAGTTATATTTAGCTGCCGACTTTCGCCGAGCTTTGTTCTAGAAGCATCTGGCCAAGCGTAGTCTTGCTTAGAGCTATGTTTTTACCTTGTGTTCACGTTGTATAAGTAAATGTGTCGTCTTGTCCGTTTTGGAATGTTTTCTTCATTTTAATTTGCTAATTTTGATTATCTTTTATTAGGCTCTTCATTTCATTACGAATGTTCACGCATGCGTTTGTTTAAACTTTGCTCCAGCACCAGCGGAACAAATGTCGAAAAATGCAAACATATAACAGAACTTATTGAATATGATCTACAAAAAAAGGTTACACAGCTGAATCGACTAGTTTAAGCAAGCGCATTAGCTACAGTTTCAAAAAGATGGCCGAGTTTTGGAAAATATGCAGAGTTAAACACACTACTTTTGCGTTCAGATCCTTTCAAAACAGTGCAGAGACAACTTGGAAAGAAGGGAATTTCCACTTTACTGGAATCTGTTTACGACTTACTTGATGACACATTGTGATCTATGTTGTAATTATAATTTTATTGTTAACTTTCGTTCCCCAAATACTTTGATTTTTTGTTATTTTAAATTTCAAATTAATTAATATAGTTCATTGATCACATCGAAATTTCTTCATTATTATCCTAGTGCTTTCTTATAATTTAATGCACATACTCACATAATTGTTTATTAAAACTAAATTTTCCGCTATTTTTGATCATTTTTCTATTGGTTAAGCTTTTTTGTGGGGTGGGTGGGTGTATGATATGTCCAATCATATTTAGCCTTGGTGAAAATTTTAACCCTCTAACTCCATTAAAAGTATTTTTGGCCACATTTCCATACAAGCGGATCCATTGTGCGCAATGATAGTTGAGTGATTTCCCAAGCTGATGGCATTTAATCTGTGACCATTTGCCCTGGCTGGCTCCGACAGCAATGCTCCTATGTTATCTTTCTAGAGGTCAATGATAATCGCCCCTTCGTTCTAAGTCCACGAATAAGATTTTTTTTCATTATTTTATTATTCATATCGCACACAATTATAAAATATTATGTTGATGATAATTGTGGAATGATCGACATTTCGATAAAATATTGAGTAATTTATGTTATCGTTGAGTAGCTTATGAAAAATTTCTCAGAAATACTGTCATGAACTGATGTACATCAATATCGCATCTTTTTTCGTAGGGAACAATTGTGTCACATCACATCAGCATTGAAGAACATTGGATTGGACCTCCTGAATATGAAATTTTTAAGGTCATGGTCTAACCCAACTATCTGTTGCTTTTTTTTGTATAGTATGCGTAAACAAAAAAACAAAAGTAAAAAAGTCGAGTTTTAACCGGCGTGAATAGGCTCTAAAACTTTTGTGAATAACTCATACGCACTGTTGCCTACTATCACATAATTGTTTCATTTATAAATAATCGGCGTTGATTTAAATTAAAAATTATTTCGCATTCCAAAACCAAAAAGAGAGCACTATATTAATTTACTGTATTTATAAGCGATATCAACTAGCCAATCCTTTTTGTATCTCTTATTCTTGATCAGCATCAACAGCAGAGCCTTTAGGATTGAGTGTTATAAAAAGTTGGGCTCAATAAGACGACCAAAAAAGCAGCAGTCTCTTCAGCCATATTTCCACAATTTAGATGCCCTTTTTCAATTTCAAAAGATGACTGCAATTGAAATGAACTAATAGCTTCTTTGTAAAAATTTGTATTTTGTGAACGTGTCGTATGATTAATTTTTTCAAAACTTAAAGAGCCTCTTAAGCCCATTTAAAATTAAAATACAATTGTTTGATTTTCACAATTATTAATTATACAACAAATATTAGCTTTGGGAATGCCGAAACTTATTTTTTTCCATATATCAGATATTTAGAAATGTGCAAAAAAAAGGCTACCCGCTGGAATGAAACCTGCTGGAAGAAGACAGACCCTAAGAAACTTGAAGAAGGACTGTCGGTAGAGAAGCGAAAGTATCTTGAAAAGCGGGGGGAAACTTAAAGCGACGCATCGCAACGGCTTACAACAGAGTTAAGTCGAGAAGAGGAGTGTTTGATGCCCTTTGTCCTACAAGGGATCTAGTTCCTAGAAGAAGAAAAACATACTTAAATCTAATACACATTTTCCATTTTTCATGTGTTGTTCAAAGATATTTTAAGTCCAGGTACCAGCAAGGAATGCGTTTGGGAGTCAAGTATGCAAGGAACACAAAAATAGACTAGACCATACAACCCTATAAAAAGGGACATCTGTTAATATTAAATTATAAAACCCGAACAACGCAAGGGAATGTGATAGATGTATAAAAAGTGAACCAAAATGTCAAAAAAAGATTCATTCATTTTATGGAAGAGAAACGGATCGTTTGCAAACGAATGGATTGTATTCATTCGTGCTCCCATTTTCATTTTACTTTTTCGAATTCAGCACTGAAGCACTTTAGTTTTTAAATAATTTTCTTTGATCTTTGTGGAAAATGACACTCACTTCTTCACTTTTACTTCTTGATCAAATCTAAAAATTTGAATATATTTTGCGAATTCAAATCCCATTCGTAAAGAAGCCATGTGACTTTCCGTACTTCTAACTCTTGGGCGAAGTGTACAATCAAGTTGGCTCATGCTTTCTCATATCTTACTTTGTGTGACTTTCTGAATTCTTTTGAAGTGCAGGATATGGGAATTCGATGCCGAAACTATATCCCTGCTATCGATAACCCAAATATTCCTGTAGTCAACTGTAGAAATTTCCACAATTTGCTAGTTGGTTTCACTTTGAAAATGTCTTGTTTCAATTTGCTTTTTCCAAAATTAAAAAACCATGCAAACCTTTTCCACTTGGCAGCCAATATTCATTGTTAAAAATAAGCCCAGTCTGGCAATTGAGAATCCAAGGCTGTCGTATAATGTCAACTTAAATGCAATTGTTTGGAATTTTTCTAATGAAATTGAAGGCGCATGCTGCCGATGTCGCTGATGCAGCCAACAAAAGCATAAAATAAGAAGTAATTGGCATGCAATAAAAATGTTGAAGGAAACGAATGAAATCAGTTGAGAAGAGGGAAAAGTGGATGAACTGCAAGAGAACAAACTCACACACACACACACACACACAGCTGCCTTCGCCTTTCCAATCTATTTGCACTAAGTGTTCGTTAGAAAATGTTTGCATAGCAGCACTCAACGTCATTCAAAACACATGTAAAAGCAAGTTCGAAGTGAGCTTCTTGAGCACGTCACAAGGCGGACGGCTCTTCGAAACTGAGTGGAGAAAATCAAAGAAAATCAATAAAGGCAAATTGTCGTAGGAAAACAGAAATGTGCATCATTTTCACTTTATGCAAATTGCAAAATGTGTGATGAAGTCGACAGCCAAGCAAATGACGATTGAGAATGGCGACTTGCCATTGAGGCACAGGAGACGGAGTCTGCGTGTAAACAACTACAAATAAATGTGTGGAGCACTTGTAGCACGACAGCCAAAAAAAGAAATATTTTGCAAATTAGGCTCAACAAACAAAAATTAAAAAAAATTCAATAAATCATTTATTTGAAAACAATCACAAATATGAACAGCCGAAACGCATTAAAGTATAATTAGTTGCCCAGTTTCTTATGTTCTATGCGATGCTACTGCAGGTACAGAGTGTATTACAGTCGGCCTGAACGACTTTCTAACTTGTTTTTTTAATGTAACTTAAAACTATGATCTTATCAATATCATATGGTTTCAAGCAGTTCTGCTCAAGCTCTGTTCTGCTCCCATAGAAAAGATCAGTTCTAGTGAGAAAATAGTGTTTTGTTTATGATCGTGCTCGAATTTAGAAATAATTAACTAGATTCCTTATGATTCGGATCTGGCTTTTATATTTTATATACGATTATCGAAAAGAGCAAGAGGTTGATAAGCTTTGCATTCTCGTTCTATTTTTTGACTCAAGTATCTTGCAGAGCATAAACTGAGAGCCTAATTGAGTAAATGCTCGCTTCGCCGCTGTTTTGGTTCTATTCAATATTTCGCTCTTAGTTTAATATATCGTCTATGAGGGCCTGTTTCCGGTCTCGAAATTCCAAATATAAATATATCTCGAATTTGAATTTCTTGAAAACATTTGAGTAACTTTTAAGCCTTTATATAAATGTCCTAAAATTCTAGGATTTTATTTCGAAAATAGTGCATTATTCTATTAAACTGTCGGCACTAACGGAATCAATATTTTGCACTCGGACCATTTTCGAAAGAAAAAGAAATCTTACTAAAAAATACTCCCATGGCTATTAAGATTAAGACAAAGAAGCACTACAGAATTCTAAGTATATCGTTCTGAAAAGGGAATGGGGTACTCACTTTCTCATACAAATGACTAAAATTTCAAAACTTACAAGTATCTTTGGTTGAAAATAAGCTCTTTACATCCGTTCAAGCTTGAACATGATATTCAACTCAACCCACACGTAGTGTAAACCTCTTATTTAGATAACTTAGTCTATGTCATAAACATGTCACTTTTTGTAATAGCATTAAATATTAATAGCGGCAGTGACAGGGATCAGGACAGTCGAGACACCACTTGAAGAGGTTCCACGGTGAGAAGCACTTGACATGCAATGTGTATAAAACCGACCTTGTGACTAACGCAGATTATTTATATACACGTATGTGTCTTAACATACACATCTTTAGTTAAGTTTGAAGTTGAGGGCAGAGAAATTCTTAATAAAAGCAAGATCGCTCGCAATAGTCAGTACAAATTCAAACTTACAACCGTGCTCATAAAATGTGAATATTCTATACAACAGCTTAACCGAATTTTCACTGCGGTCATATGACTTTTTCTGGGGCTACGGCTATTTATGTGTTTACCTTGACCGAACAGTCGCAAATAGTCGCAAACTTCAATCAGCTGTTTTTTGTTTAAATTAAATAAAATTTAAATTTCGGAATTTTTGTCTTAAATTTAGAACATTTGTCTACAAAATGGAAACAAAAAACATTATTTACTGGATTACGGAGACGCAGATGGTGGTGGATATAATTGAAAACTTGGCTACTTAGGATAAAATGCGTTTGGAAAATTTACTTAATCGCCATTTAAAGGGAATGGAAACCATTTCAATTGACATGTAATCAGAGCCGTAATGCGTGAATTCCATAGCACCGTTGAGCAGGACATCAATCTGCTGCCCCAGTATATCCATCAATGCAATTCATAGCACCCCAGCGGCGAATCAATAGCAACAAAGATGTGCATAGAAGCATAGCCAACACCTTATATATACGGCTCTCGCTCTTGAATCGACTCCTCTTCGGACGAGATTGTTAAATTCCGACGGGGCAGCAAAATGGTGGACATTCAAATCGTAACAGGAGCTGGCCATCATGTTTATGCCTATAAGCCGCAATGTGAATGACACCTGTGATATCTACTCCAGCTGTTGACGCTTCAACAGCTAATCCATCGAGTCGGATGAGGCGCAAAAGCCGGTAATGCCCAGAGCCAAATCCGTGGATATTAAGCTGAAGGCGATGACAACGGCCACGATCACAGCTACACCGAGTACCCAGTGCGGCGAACCGAAATCTGGGACCTCACGTTAGACACCAGCCATGTTACTACCAATTAGCAGCAATTAGCTATGTAACTACCAATTAGCATTGACTAGACCGGTTCGGTGCCGAATCGCTCCGAAGTCGGATACTCCGTGACATTTGGGAAGTCCAAAAAAAAAGCTGAAAAGGGTTCGTTTCAAAAATTACTTTTCAATAACTTAGATTTCCCATTGCCCCATAAATCTAGCTTCACGTTAAAGTGTTCGTACATATTAAGAAAGCGCTTAGAAAAACGTTCCCATATTTTCAACTCAATCCGAATTCTTCCATCTGTATTTTAGGATCCAAGAAACCAAATATTTTTGATCATAGAACAAAAGCAGTATTAGTATGTTCCCATTGCTGAATCGCCTAATCGTCAAAAGGAACAACAAATTGACAGCATCAATGGTTTCGTACCATATGAATCTTCTGATGAAAATTAAATGTAAAATTTAGCTAAGAAACTGGAAAACCATGAAGTAGAGACAAATATTAAATCGCTTTACCACTTCATTGCTTCATTTAACGGAATTCAAGGATTTCCTCGAAATTCTTATGTAATAATGTAAGGTTTGGGAAAAGTATTACTGTTAAGAACCTAAATATGTTGCATTTGTTCTATTAGCTGTTCCTGCCATACAAGTATAAGTCGAGTGCGTATTTTCTACTCTTAAATTACACAACCCAACAGTTTTTGTTGAAGATCTATTTCGATCTGATCATGGTATTATGGATTGCACTGAACAAAACAGCATCATTGGTGTTGTTCTATCAGCACATGATTCCAAGATATAGCGAAAAAACGGATTTATAGTATTTTTCCCTTCTGTATAAAATTCTGGATTTATAAGTGCTCTGCACATATCAGTGCATCTTTAAGAGGTTGGTCCAATTTACATACTGGCTTTCTGAATTAGAGAACCTTTGTTTGAACCTGCTTCGCGGGATCGAACCCTGGAGTGAACCCCTCACGATTTTTTTGAGGTTTGCAGCCCCCAGCATAGTCCCCAGCCCAGACCCAGGTCATGAGATTAACTAGTAATTTATAATTTTCAGTGTTGATAAAAACTTCGTTATCTTTTCGAAAAGATAAAATAAAAAAAGAAAAGATACTTTTGAATTATATGGCACATTTAGCTAGATCCTCAATCTTGGCAGCAAAGGTGTAGAGGGTAAGGTAGTAGACTGAAAGTCAAACAAAACCACGTTACAGTCTCGGTGCAACATTTTTTTTTTTTTTATAAAACAATTATCGAAATACAGTTGAAGATTACATTTTATTTTTAAACCGATTACTTTATAACCAATTTGACGTGAAAATACTTTCTTTTGAAGGATAGTTTCTCGTTTTTTTGAGATGCTGACGTGCGTAAGGCGAGTTGCCTTTTCAATTTAAAGAATTTTTTGAGTGCACGCGGGTGCATATTCCAATAGCTTTCGATAAGAATTGAACAAGGCTGCCACATTTTTGGGGTAAATACGACAAGAGTCTACGACCGTCCCAAATTAAGAAACTGCCATAATTTTGTATGGCCGGACGACCAGTCTTCGGGCAAACAAGTGAGAAAGTCGGTCAAGCCCGACTATATAAGAAAGTGGAAGGAAGGGACCTACATTTTAACGACGAATAGGAAAAGGCAATAGTTAGAGAGATAATGTTTGCTTTTTCATGGCTAGTGACTTCACAGCTGGCGCCAGTAGCTGGTGAAGGTGACGGGTGTGTAAAAGATTTTTTCTAAAGAAAGAAAAAACTTTTTTTATTAGATGGTCCGAGGCGGGATCGAACCCACAACCTCCCGCACCAGCAGCCACTCATACTACTGGTATGCCACACCCGGCGACGAGACGCTGTATATAAATGTACAGAAAACCGGTATCGACGTTATAGAAACCTGTGTGTATATATAAACTCTTGTAAATAGTCTGTAAATAAAAGCCCGAAAAACGAGAAAAACACCCGTTTACAAATCAGGTGTGGGGTAATGCCCAAAATACTTGACCAATGTTGGCTCAAGAGCCCAGGCCGTTGACCAAACTGTTGTCGCGAAACACCGAAATAGACATGTCCCAGTGGCCGATGACCATTCCGTACATTTACCCCATTCCTTAGCAATCACCATATTGTCAGCATTTGGAGAAGGAGTCGGCTTTACAACGTGAAGTCCAGACACATGGTTACGGTGTAAATAGAAAACCGAGAACCGAGAAAAACTCCCGTTTACAAGTCAAAGATTTCGGAACCTTCCGAGAAGACTGCTTCCGTTTACCTGAGATTTCTTTTTAAATAATAATTCACTAGGCTTCAGTTTAAGTTGGTCATATATTTCATCTGATGAATGGCGACTGGACGCTCAGTCTCCTACTCTCTCTCCCGCTCTCTCTCTCTCTCGCTCTCTGTATCTTTCAGTTTGATTCACTTTTTCTCCATGTTTGTCATGTGTAAATGCATGCGGCTGACAAAAGGCATTTGCATATTTAATGTTATTACGTTATTTTGCATCGCACACTAAAATTTATGATTGCATGGAAACAGAACTTTACAGCCCACATTCCGAATGCGCATATTCGTTATATTTTCCACAAATTTCACAATAATTCCGTTACAACTTTTTAGCAGCCAAGTTTTTCAAGCCAACATCGTCGTTGCGGGCCATCGTCATCGTCATCACCATAAATAATAAAATTATTGTTGCTGCCAGTTTGAATTTACGCCCACAGTTAGCCCAGTAGTTTGCGGAGGGCAAATATTGAGATATATAAGTGGAAACGATAAATGCATGAAAAATGCCATTAAAAACACGTTTCAGATTACAATACCAAAAGGATGACGAGAGCGGGAGCGAGAATTGTGAGACCTCTGAGTGCATTTCTATTTTCAGTTTATGTACTGTGATGGGGAAAGTCATCAAGTCGCATAACATTGAGATAACTAGCGTTGAAGTGGCCAAGTGGGCTTTGGGTTGTCATTAAGAGTGAAATTCAATAGTCAAGAGGGGAATATACGGTTGTAAACGAAGCATTGGGGTAGGCTGAAATGTGTAGCATACTTTTATGGGCGCAGTGTGAAATTTATAACAAAACGATCGGCTAAAGCTAATTAATATCAAATAGAATTTAAAGTTTTTAAATTCATTTTGAATGAATTTCGAGCGAGTTTAAAGTGTCTGTTTCCCAAATTTATTATGTCAAATCTCCCTCTTTTATTACTTGTGTCAGTTTGCCTTTTCATAGTTCTGCCTACAAAAAAACAAAAAATAGAACCAAGGGCAGTCCTAGTGTGACTTCAGTCACTTGACGTTGCCGGAAACCAAAAAAAGGCCAAGCCCAAGTCTCCAAAGAGCCCAGAATCAGTTGCCTTTTGCTTGGCCCACATACAAATATATATATATATATAAATTCTATAGACCAAAACTAACTGTGGGCCAAACCGGATGTGTAAAACAACGATACAGACACACACACTCACACTCACACTCATGCTGGCCGACAATCATGGCCACCGCAAATCATCATGGATATTTCGAAAATTTCATTATATTGTTCCTTTGGCAAAAAGGTGGAACTGTGTGTGTATGTATGTGTGTGGTGCAGAAGGAAACGAAGTTCTCTGTACATTTGGCTGAATGTTATCTACAATACGAAATGATGTCAATGAATGGCTAGATGAGGTGTGCCTTTGCCTTGTGTATGTGTATAACAATAACGTAGTTGGCAATTCTTTTCGTTATTTCTTGGAGGGGGTTTAGTATTTTTATGTTTAATGTCATGATACAAATTTACCAAAATTTGGGTGATAATTCATTTGTATGTCATTTGTATGGGATTTGCTTAGTGTATTAATATATAGATTTAGTATTGGGATTTTTTAAATAATTATCGATACAAGTCTAAGCTAAATATGCTCTTCCAAATATGAATATGAATATTACTTTTTATTTTAGTTAAACTAATTGAATTTCTATTTAAATTGTGTAAACCCAAAGACACTACATATAGTCATGTCTCATGATGCAATAAATACAAGGTAGAGCAAATACTTGCTCCATTTCGTATGCGCATAACTTTGAAAATTTGTGGAAGTCTCATAATAAACTGCGTCGCAATTAACTCGCTTCAATTTGTAAACAACCACAAAGTCCATGGGAATCGAAACACGTCGCCTACAAGACGCGCACACAGACGGTGCAGCAGGTGCATTTTGGGCGATCGAGACTCGCTGATTCTGTTGTTGTTGTTGGGTTGCTCCCCAACTCAATTTTCATGCCCACAGCTGGTTTAATGTGATATAACCACAGCTCGTAAATAGCTCTCAACTCTATTTTCAGGTCGCTCTGCTCACGTCACTGACCAAAAAAAAAAACAAAAACAAAACGCCCTTGGGCTTCCCTCAATCGAGTGTGTGCTGCAATCGCGCTCGCTGTTAAGTGGCTGTGATTGAACACACAGCACTGAGCGGGCAGCCTGTCACCGAATAACAGGCCCATGTCAGTCAATCGATCATTAAATGTGTGCTATGAGAAGACCAAAACTGTAAAAATATTATGTTCAAAAGGCTGCGTACTCCAGAAAGCGCTACAGTTTAGCATAAGCAGATAGAGAGAGAGAGAGTCAGTGCGCGAGAGAACGAGAGAGCGAGTCTGTACCCACCCGACACACAAGCGAAGGTTCGCTTCAAGCGAAAGTATCGTGAAGAGCATTATTCGTATTAATTGTTATGGTTGAGTTTTAGCGAAACTCTTTGTGATTTCCCTTTTATCTTGCTTCTCTCTGCAGCAGGTAGAAAATGACTGGAAATGACGCCACGCTTCCGTCGTTTGCTGAACTTTGACTTTGCATTCTCAATATGTATTTGAAGCCCTTATACTTAGGCATGGCGCCTGCCTTGTCTAATCGGAAAACAATTAATGTTTTCTGTAGTTTAAGGGTTCATGATTGTATTGTCTTTAGTGTTATTGAGTATTTGTTAAGGGGTATGGTGTTGAAATTATGCCAAACAAAATGAAGCAACTGCTTTTTATAGGCAGAGCAAAGCATTTGATTTGATTTGATTTCCAGAAGAGAAACTAAATAATCATAGCGTTGCCACATCGATAGCTTGTGTGGATTGCAAGTACAGCCGATTTGCTGAACTAAATTGAAAATAAATAACTTGCAACACATTTTTCCGGACAACAACGATCAAATTGGAAGCAAAAGCGAGGCGCAACAAAAAAGTACAAAAAATAATAAATATATTAGAACATAAATTAGCACTCTTTTTTATTATTTTTTCATATTTTTTAATTTAAAGTGCCATAAGACTTTCTCTGCCAAGGATCACGAAGTAGCGCACACTTGTGGTAGTACATCATGTGACTTTGAAAGCAGTGAGGAAATTTTGAAATTGTTTGAACTTTTATTTGATACAACATTTTGAATTCAAGCGGCTGACCAATCAGTGTGACCCTACCACACTTTGTGGTCCCACTATAGCTTACAATCCACTTAACATAAAAAACTGGCAATTTCGTGACATACATTTTAATTTGTTCAGGAAATAGGCCTTAAATCGTTAAACAATAAATTTTAGGAACGAGTGAAAATGAAACTCGGAAAACTTTCGAGTCAGCATTCACTCGCGAATAAGCTTCCGAAGTTTCGCGCTACACAAGTATCATTAACGAATGTCTGGGGAATTCGTAAACGAAGGTTATGTTCGTTTTTCATTCGCTTTGAGTTTCGCTCGCGAATTCGCACTCGAACTTTTGGTCGGGTGGGTAGTTTGCCGCATACATTTATATTGTTAGCAGAGCTTTACACACCAATGCTTACATACGAAGAAGACTTTTTGAATCAAAGCCGGCCACCTATAGCTACCGGGGGCCGAAGTCAGTTGGCAATTCACACCTAATGCTTGCCGAAGCCATTTATTACTGAGTGTCAGAGAGAGATAGGTATATCGTTTTCTGCTCTCCATTTGGTTGGCCCTGTTGGGAAAGCGTGAATGCCAATTTGTGTGAATTTTGTCAAACAGGCACAGCCAGACTTGAGAGGAAAAGAAAACAAAAAATTTAATTCTCTCTTCTCAAATTCAAATAGAAGCAGCGAGCGTAGTTAAAACACTCCGGCCAGTCATAGCTACTAGGAGCCGAAGTCAGTCTTGTTTTTTCGCAATCGCGAGCCGAACTCATGATTGTGTGAATCGGTGAACATTGAATTGCAAATAAAATGGCTATAGTCTGGAGACAGCTCTCTTGCTCACCAGCACAAGCAGACTTTTTTGTGTTCTCCATTTGGAAAAATGTTTTTTGCTGACAAAGGCAAACGGGGGACCGATTTTGGTGACCTCTGGATACAACTAAATCAGAGTTTGTTAAAAAGGGAGAGTTTGAAAAGTGAGAATGTATTTGTGTGCGAAAATAAAGCTACGCAATCCAGCTCTGATCTTGCTCGTCTGGTGTCGGTGTGCAAAGCGAAATGTCTTCGGCCTGAAGTGACCATCCCGGAACCAAATTTTCAACTCTGTTGCAAAGTAATCGATATCGATTGACAACAGTTAATCAAAGTTTATCTGCCATTTTCTGGTTTTCACTTAAGTGAATTCGAATATTTGATATGTTCTCTTTTCTATTAAACAATCAAAGAAATGCGTATCAAACCTTTAGTTTCTACTAACCTGATTAACCCAATCAATTTAATACAACAGCACATTCGACAATTTTAGCCGAAAGTCAATACCGGAACAGGCCTATGTCTTATGTCGTATGATATACTCGCTGGCGGAATCCGTCCATGTCAGATCCAAACACAGAAAAAAAAAAAGATCAAATATCAGCTCTATCTTTATTAATATCAAAATAATATCAATTTTTCATATCAATGGGATACTATTTCCACCTAAACATATGGACGCGATAATATCATCTTGATATTTTTTTTCAGATGAATGCCGACTCGATACTCGAAATACCCGTATGATTCGAAATATCGTGATCTTTTTTTCTGTGCATTAGTAAGTTGCAAAATATGGTTTGATACTGGAAAGTTTCAGCCATATTATCGTGAAATATAAGATTTTTATAAATCAAACGTATTAAAGGACGCTTCCGTTTTATTAAAGCTTTAAGATTTACAGATACCATAAACCTACTTTAAAACCTTAAAAATGTGCCGCCTTAGTTGAGTAACTCATGGAGCCAAACGTATGCCCTCCTCATCCCTCTTAACTGAAGCCTCTGGGTTTTTTCTTATATAACTCTACACACACACACACATTGATAGCGGCACGCAGTTAATGACAGCTTCGCTCTGGCTCTGTGCAGTGAAAATTCTCGACAAGAGCCAGGTTAGAACAGGGCGTTGCTTTTCCATTTTGTTTTTGTCATTGTTGTTGTTTGGATTGCCAACCATCCTACCCCCTTCCACCATCATCTATTGTCTCATTGTCTGTGCGCTCATGTATGATTTTTTATTATAAATAAGCTTGTAGGCATGTGTCGGTGGGTCTTTCCACATGCCAACTAAACTACAGCCGTAATCTGAAATGGCAAGGCAACATGAACAACAACAGAATCAGCAGCAATGTCAGACAATCGTCCTGTAACTGCCAGCCAAAAAAACAAAAAAAAAAAGACTCAGAACTTAAAGCTTTCCAAGGAAACATGGCCCAAAATGTTATTAGTTGAATAATTGCAGGCTGGCTTTAAAAAAGATAAATAAGTTTAGAACGCAAATCTTTAAAATGTTATTAAATTTTCTGTTTTTTTTCTTTACAGCAAAAATTTAAACTCAATAAACTTGAATGGTGAGTAAAATTGATTTTGTATTTAAAATAGTTTTTAAATTATTTTATTTTAGCTTATACAAATTTCATACATAAGTCACAAAAGCGATTTCTTACTTTAGTCAGTCTTACCAAACGTTCAGCTGGCATTTATTGAGAATAAAGCGAGACAATTTGTAATTAAAAGCTAGCATTTTGTAAAATAAAAGAAAAATGCTCGCTAATACTAGTTCTGGGACAATTTTTTTGTAAGTTGCCTGGCAAAAAACTCATTTGACAAACTGCGATTGGCTACTTCTCATATATTCAGAAAACTAAGAAAACAAAATCAGAGATATCCAGACTAAACCAACAGACGGCTGTCGCATCCAATCAAGAAGGCCCAATATTAATTTAAGCTAGAATTATCGAAATCGGCTTGGTGAAAAAACACCCGAGGTTAAATTGAGTTTGAATTTCAAACTATATTCAGTCCGCAAAGCAATTGCTTCAAAAATGCCCGAAAATGACTTAAGCTCGATTTTTAAGCTCAAATTAATGCGAAAATATGTTTTCTACCAAAACTATTTTTTACTTTATATCTTTAAATTAGCGGTCGGCACGAAATTTCAGTTTGGGAGCGAACACTGCATATATTTTGTTATTGCAGTCGTCTGCTTGTGCGACAAACAAGTCTCGGTCGTTTAAACTGCACTTATTGCGCCGTCTGCTTCCTCGCACAAGCATGAATTTCGAAATTCGAAACGAGGCAATTGCTCGTGCGTCAACGCTATTTCAAACTGTGTTATGGGTTCACACAACTTTGTATCAAATCTGGGCACACACACAGTTCGTCAAAGGAGGCTGGCCTTTTGCATGTTTAAGACTACCCGGTTTATCCTCAATCGCTAAGTTGATAGAAAATCGGAACAATTGAACAGCATCCAATAATTTGTGAGGAAGTCGTCAACTGCCAAATGACAAATTTTATTGAAAAGAATTGCAATTTCGAACTAGCCCTCGGTTTTTCGGTTAAATTTTGAGTCACCATCATTTGATTTTCAAGTACTGATCCATGCTTGAAATAAGCCTATTCGGATTGAAACACGATTTTTAAGATTGTTTCAAACCTTTCCTTTTTGGTTAACGTACAATCCCGTGCCAGGCGTCATTGAAATTTTAATTTTACCAATTTTTTAAACTACAACTTGGCTCACCATATTATGGCTGCTTTATTTTGAACAATCTTTGTAGAGCTATTCAGAATCAGATTGGGTCCTCTAATACAAACTCTTATGATTTCAACTGTACATCTCTATTTCTAGTCGTTTTTTTCTATGTCAGTTAATAATAGGCACAATTACAAGATACAAAAAAAAAATTGTACAACATACCTCTCATACGATCTATTTTCCATTCACCCGCATCTACACATTTGTCCGCGTGTTTATATTATTACGATTTATTTTCCATACTTCTGCAAATATGTTGCCATTACGAGCATTCATTCCTGGAAATACTATTGAGTTTTAAATACTCTTTAATACTTCAAGTATCAAGCTGATATTTTCGAAAGTAATAAAAGTAAAGTATGTAAATGTAAAGTAATAAAAAAAGTAAAGTAAATGTTATTTCAATTATACCAAATTGATACTAACTTTTAACGGGTTGACAATTTTTGTTGTATTTATTTGATACTGGATCTCTTCAATTTGAAATTTCAATTTTCCAACTTTTAATATCATTTTGATACTTGCTTTTATCAAATTAATATTTTTTCATATCAAGTTTGTGGTATAAATTCAGTTCTTTACAATCCGCCACTAAAATTTAAATATAATTTGTGTCGTACGAATTGTCAGGTGTGAACACCTCACTATAAAGAGTTACAAAGAATTATTATTTGTGCAAAAAACGACCACAACAACATATATACATATGTACGCTTAGCTGCTTTAAGTTACCTGGGAAATATATAAGTTCGTGCTCCATTTTGAAATCCATTGACTTATCTTCAGCTCGTCGTTGGGAAAAGTGTCCTTCATAGCATAAGCTTTTAACTAAGTGCTGATGTGTTTGAACTAAAATCAAAACTTTAAGGGCCGATTTCTTATCTTCTATATGTCACATAAATTTACAAATATTAGAGTAAATTGTGAGCTTATCTGACACATAGCAGCTATCTGGAAGAAGAGAAATCGGCCCTTAATGTGACACGTCAAGTATCGCCAGCTGTAACATTCGGCATGCTTCGTTTCACATTACAGCAGTGGTGTCCAAACTCACACAACTAATCATGCTGACACTTTAACATGAGCAACAAGCAAGCGAACAAATGCCTAGTGAGAGAACAAGAAGCCGAACACGCGCATCGTAAGAGAGCAAGCCGCCGAGCGTGCTATTTATAAAACACGTATTCTCTCTTTCTATATGTGTTTCGGCTGCGATGCCGGCAGAATTATGATTTAATATCCCATGGGATAGGCTGAACCCATTAGAGCATCAATTTTCAAATTTTCGAACGAACATTAATTGAAATTTGATTGATCTGTGAACATAAATCATTGGTGGTACATTCTTTTCTTTGAATTGGTCATAATACTTTATATAAGGGTTGTCGAATATTTCAAAAATATCTATATCGATATTTTTGACGATATAGAAAAAGTATTCTTTCGATATAAAGATTTTGGTGTAAAAATATAGATTTTATCGATATTTTCAATAAAAACCCGGATCTTAACAATGAACAGGTCTATTGAGGTAATTGAGACGTCATTTGACTACATTAACTACATTCTGACTGCGCTTAAAAAATAAAGATTTAGAACCGATTTCTCTTCTCCCAGATAGCTGCTATGTGTCAGATAAACCTAAAATTTACTCTGTTCTATGTTAGTTTATGTGACAGATAGCTCTATGTAGAAGGGTGACACGTCTATAAATCACACAGTCATTTCACCTAACACAACAATTCAACACACGCCAACTCAACACAAAACAAATTAAGCACGAAGAAATTCAACACAAAACAAATTCAACACACATCTACACATATATCACAAGGCCATTTCAACAAACACAACAATTCAACACAACCACATTTAAATTTAATAAGTGGAGATAGAAAAAAAAATGCAAGTGTGTGGTACCAACCCTATCAGGGATACAAGTGGCAGGTACATATATTTTTTTTTTTTAAATATTGAGAATTTTCATGCCAATTCAACATACGTCAACTAAACACATTACAAATAAAACAAAAACAGCGAGTAACGATGATTTTTATTAGTAAATAAGTTGTGATAGTAAATAAAATGCAAGTATACTTACTGCTGGGATTGTTTTGTGTATAACAGCCGTGGAACCATGAAGAAGGTGTAAAATCGGCCCTAAATGTATGTTTATTAAAAGTAACAAAAGATATTTATTTCTTAATTCATTTATAACATAAGAAGTTCTACAAACTTAGTCATGAATTTTAATTTATGGACCGACTTTTTAAATTCATAATCTTTCAAAATAGAGCATTCGAACTACAAAGCATAAAAAAACTTATTCAGTTAAATTTACGAAACGAAAAACTTCTGATTTTACCCATATTAGTTAGACAGAGATTTTAGGAAGACCCGTTTTGTTATGTGCTAATAGTTCATTCGGTTTCTGGTGTCAGAAACATCACTTTTTATAGCCAATCCAAGCGTTCCGATAACACGGAGCTTCCTGGTGTAATAAGATATGACAATTCTCTTCCATCCAGAACTTAATGGGATCTCGATCCATTATATTTGCATTTACCGTTTTTAAAGATGCATTTCAGCCAAACATCTTTATGATTTGCTTTTAAGTGCGCCTTTATATTAGTTGAGTTGCCACTGGTCTTTACAACTTTATTGCGATTTCTGTGCATCAACTTTAATAAAATAACTTTTAAACATTTTGCTTCACATGTCCAGAGACAAGCTTGAGCACAAGAAATAGTTATAGGCAACTAAACAAAAATATCATTAAAAAATATTCGATTTCCGATATATCGAATGGAAAAATATGCCATTGTAATATTTGTCATTGTGGTCAAAAATATCGATAATTCGATATATTCATAATATTTTCGACATCCCTACTTTATATGCGCAGAGCTGATGTGCTGCTTCGCCATATTCAGGGAGATTATAGAAAATCAAAGAAGGGGCTCGCACTACACCATTGTGTACTTTTGTCGCTACACATCTCCCTTTTCTGAGCTGTGGTAAAGTGGAATTAAGTTGTTAAAATGTTTCAGCTTACGGTAACCTAATTTCTGAAAAGATTTCTAATCAGTGCCGGCCATTTTTTGATGTTCAATTGCTCTTAAACTATTTAGCATTCCTCGAGATTGCTCAAATTATCTAAATCGGATATGGAAGGATGTATTGTATTCCACCGAATTTTTTGTTTTATTTGATTTAAATAAATTAATTATTAGGTAAAGAGAATTTTTGATCTCGAGAGCTTTGATAAAATAAATAAATAATTGGCTTAAACAGCCCCAAGGAACTTGGCCAAGTTTCTCTCATTCTTTCGGCTTGTGTGCTTTTAGTTCAAGCACAAGAGAAAGGGGTCTACAGTTTATTAAAAGTTCTTTAATTGTTTATATTCAACAAACATGACATAAAACTCATTGGTCCTGGTATTTTCTCACTAAATTAGATAAGAAATTTAAATGTTGCATATTTGGTAAAAACTATTCTATAAGTGATGTGCCTTGGTACCTTGTGAACATTTTAGCAATCAAAGCCCCATTAAGTTTATTTCACACTTTCACTTCTCTACATTTGTTTTTCTTATAACATTTATTTGGCGTTCTATCAAGATCCGCCCCTTTCACACACACACACACACACTGAGCAAGTACAATTACACGGACGAGCTTCCTTCCTGTGGCTAATATCAACATAAAAATTCCATAAACAAGTGGCTTGCATGTTGCCAGCGAATTAATAAACCAAAAGTACACAAACACACATATTCACATTCACTATACCAGCAGCAGCACTCAGAGTGCCCCAAGGTGGTCTGCTCCCCATTGCACACGCAACATGATACGATTGCCCCCCATCCGTGCACGCACTAATGAGTGAACATAAAACCAAACTGTGATTTTTCTGCTTTCTGTTTTATACCACGAATTTATGCGCCTTGCAGGTTAATGATATGGATAAAGACGCAAACAGGGGAGAGCAAGAAGCTCAAAGAGCTTCAGCTAATTATGCGCATGTGTTTTGGGGCAGGACTTGGGTGGAGGTCAGCTGCACATTAGTTGTATTATTCTAATGAGTGGGGACAATTAATCGTATGAGGCAAGGCGATAAAACCAAATGAAGTGAGTGTGTGTGTGGGGGGGGAGGAAAAAAAAAGAAAAACATTTTGCAAAATGTACAAACATTAACACTTAGTTGCCCTCACCCTTTGTTACGCCTTTCAGGTAATGGAAACTGCTTTTCCTTTTACTCATAATTGCAGCTCTCATTGCCCCATTATGCTCGCTCCTTGCACATTAAAATTGCAACAATTGCCATTACAATCAGGAGTGAACCCTCTTCCTTGTACACTTTCATTGCAAAAAGCACTTAATTTTTAATAACAACCAATTTAAATTGAAGGCCAATGTCCCACCTCTTCGACAATTGGCTGGTAATCGAAGTTGGCGAAAACAGTTTAATTTTCACTTGATTCTTGTGTCAATGCTTGAGTCAACATGCAATCAATTTTATAAATTACAAGTACGTCGGGTTTTGTGTGGCAGAGTGCAAAATAATGCCAGTATAATTGTCATGGGGAGACGAAAAAAAATGATCCGCACAAAACAACATTAATATGGCTTTGTGACCAAGAATATGCTTGTGTTGGTAAGCAAGAGAGACTACAGCCGATTTACTTGCTCGGATGTTATAATGTAAAAACACTTTCAGCGAATCCAATTCCACTTGTCAAGTGAAAGAATAGCTAATACACACCTGCCCGTCAGCAGATTAGCGTCCCGAATTCTTGTTGACTTTGAAGCTTAATATCTACGGTTACCTACGGTGACTTTGTACGTTCTGTTCTGGAGTCATAAAATTACCCTATAGGGTCGACAATGATTCCTTCTCCCTGTTACCTACTTTTGCACAACTTTAATATACTTTTTGATACCCCGTATAAATATGCGACCTTTGGTCCCAACAACTACTATTCTTCTGTACATTCAATTATCCCTTAAAATGGCTGTTGTCTTTTCAAATCCTTAAATATTTTAGTAGCAATCATTTACCCAATCAATAGTTAAGCGGCACAAGAGCGGGAAATTATACATGCAGCACGTTCACTTTTGGGTCACTCAATTAAATGAGTGCATCTTCAAGTGTCTACTTCTCGTAACAAGGTAAATCCGTTTGCTACAGCAAACTGCCCTGGGACTGTGTCTTGCCAGAGGATGTCGGTTGCCGATGTCTTTGTTGCTGTTGGTTCAAGCTGGTCCAGTTGCCTTTTGATTAAAAGGACATTGGAAAATAAGGAAGAGCAAAAGTATGTGCTAAACTTTTTGCTCCACTTTGGCTAACGTGTAAAAGTGGGAAGTGAGGGAAATGGAAAGCGTACTCACGAGCTATGTAATTGTTAAGTGCTCATTAGAAATGCTCAAGTCGAGAGGATAACCAAGGGAGATGAAGAGGCCGATGCTGATGCTATGTGCCAGTGAAGCAGGAGCTGAAGTGCATTTTCAATTAAGTGCAGCAAAATATTTGGCTGAACCTTTTTTTCGGTCATTGCCAGTCCAATAAACTGTTGAGTTTACGGCAAGTCCTAATAGCTTTTTGCTCATTTCTTCTAGGGGCAACAGCGTCTCAACACTCGACAACTGAGGTAAGCACCCAAAACTTATTTGGAATTCATTAGAGACTAGTTGAAAGAGAATCCCACTTAGTGTTGTTGTTTGTTTCAATAAAAGAAGCGAAAATTACGTTTGAAAATTGATGAGATTTTAGCAAGCAACTAATTAGCTCTATTCAATTTTCCTTTAAGTTGAAACACTCTAAAGAGCTTCAAAAATATTAATGAAAAGTTTGTGAACTGTGGAGCAATGAAATGTAAAAAGAAAAAAGTGGACAAGGAGGGAATAAAATGGGAAGAAAAATGGTAGCCAGAGGGGAAAAGTAAAAGTAAAGGTGTAGATCGATAGGTTTAGTAGTTTGAATGCTTTGAACGAAAATATTTTAAGCAAGTTGAAGAAATTTGGTCAAGGCCGACTGTAATATATTCTGTAGCAATTGAAAGCAGAGCTGCTGAACATTAGATGGCGCCACTATTGAACAATGAGGGACTGAACATGGAGGAATTTTTTTGTTCTGTTGAACCGGACCATGAATTGAACCTTTTGTAATCTCACAAGAGGTTCAAACAGTACAAAAAAATTGGAATCCATTTTAAAAATCATATCGAAATTCTGCATATTGTGATTTCAAGAAGCTCAAAAAGCTCGCTCCAAAGGTTAGCGAATTCGACCAAACTTTGCAGATCAGTTTAAAAACATATAATTTGAAATTGAGAACAAAAAATAGAGGAAAGCTAACTTCGGCTCGACCGAAGTTTATATACAATTGTAGCTCGATGGCGCCATTACTTTGAGCATTTGCTTGCCAGTTTGTTATATGGCAGCTATACGATATATTCATCCGATTTTGACCGAACTCCCCAAAATTGTGTGGAAACTGATAATATTCACAACTGGAAGGTATAAAGACGCTACCATTGAAAACCAAAAAGTTTTTCTCACAAGAACTACTTTTTCGACCGATAGTTCCTATGGCAGCTATATCCTATAGTCAACCGATTTGGATGAAACTTGGTAGAATTGTGTAGTAGCATATAATATTGATCAGTAACAAGTTTGGGAGCGATAGCATTGAAAACACAAACAATTTTTCTACTAAGACTTTTTATAAGACATATCTTTTGTATGGCAACTATACTATATAGTTGTCAGATTTTCATAAAACTTAGTGTAATTATGTGAATGCATAGAAAACTAAGAGACACGACGTTTGGGGACGTTTGCGTTGAAGACAAAAAAGTTTTTTTCACTAAAACTACTTTTCGACTGATAGTTCCTATGGCAGCTATATGATATAGTGATCCGATCCAGCCGGTTCCGACAAATGTGCAGCGTATTTGTATCAAAAGGCTTCGTGCAAAGTTTGGTTAAGATAGCTTTAAAACTGACGGAGGAGATAGCATAGAAACAGACGGACAGACGGACGGACATGGTTATATCCACTCAGCTCGTCATGCTGATCAAGAACATGTATACTTTGTGTGGTCGGAGATGCTTCCTTCTATGCGTTACAAACATCTGGACAATTTTAATATACCCTCTACAAGGGTATAAAAAGTTTTCCTCACGAAAAGCCATTTTCATAACGATCGTTTCTATGGCAGTTACACGAAGTATTCATCCAATCCGGGCGGTTCCCACATATTAGCAGCGTGCAGCCAAAAGAAGACTCTGTGCTGAGTTTCAGCTCGATTGCTTCAGAACTGAGGGAGTAGTTCGCGTAAAAACAGACGGACAGACGGACAGACTTACAGATACACGGACGTACAAAGCTCAATCGAATCAGCTCACAATTGAACATGCTGATCGTCATGCTGATCTGAGTATATAGATGCTTTATGTTGTCGTAGATGATTCCTTTTATGCGTTGCAAGCTCCTGGGCAAAATTATAATACACTTTTAAGTGTATAAAAATGTTAAAATTATCTAAGAGTCTATGTACCAATCTTTTGAAAATATAGGAACCGCAAACCAAACCTTTGACTTAACAAGGGGTTCGAACCTCTGCAGAATCATCAAAACTATTTTATGATGTTTTTGTACCTATAAGGTCGAACTATAAAAAAATTGTTCCAAAGGGGGGTCGGAAATGAACCGTTCGTTAGTTAGGGGCACTTTAAAATTAGAGATGGACTTTCCATGTAATATTTTTTTTAATGAAAATATTTATCATTTTTTAAATTTAAAATTATTCAGTTTTAACGTAGAAGTATCGGTGAATTCCAATATTGTGTGTATCATATCATCAGACACAATTGAGGCGAAATTTTCTGACCACACATCGAACACCAACTTGTAATTAGACTTACAGTATATCAAAATAAAAACATTTTTGATCAAATCTGTTCAAATCAAACTTATGCATTTTGAAACGACCTTAAATTTCGAGTCAAGCACAAATCGAAACAGACCGAAACTATAGACTTTCTGTTCCAATCTTAAAAAAAATCCACTTTTGATGCATTATGACGAATATTTGTTTTTATTTTCACTTTAATCAATTAAAGTTGCACTTAATATCCAACATAGTCATCAACATTTTCAAGCAAAAACATCTCTTATCTTTAATGTCCCGTTACTTCTGAGTTCGCAATTCTTGGTTTTTTTGGCATTTTCGTAATTGTGGGACATTTTGGTAAAACATATGTGAAAATATATGTTTCTGAGAACTATTTTTTCTTAATTTTTCATCGTCTAGATTGCTAAAACAACACACTGTGCTCTGGACCAAACACACACAGCAGCTTTGTTTTAAAATCCACGTGATGGGACGTAATTAATTTATTATTCTGAAATTTCTAAGTGCCTGGAAAATGTGGTTGGGTCTCGCGGGACGATGCAGGATGTAATTATTTATATGCCTCAATTGGCTTTCCGTTTACGTCTAAATTAAGTATTTAATCAGCTGTTAGCTTAATTTCATTGCCGTATTTTCACTTGTTTTGGCTGTCAAAAAGCTCATTCGAGAAACTCAGTTAGGCTACTCTTCATATAATAAGAACATTTTTTAAGCTTCTTAGATTGACTATAACACTATCAGAGCAACTCATATGATAAAAAAATAACATAAAATATATATAATTAATCGCAGAGATTAAAACCGTAAGCGCAATCGTAAGCTTTAACCGCTAAAAACACTTTAAAATTTGTAACCGAAACCCTAACCATAACCGAAAAAAATATTTTTCTTATAACCGCAACCTTTATAAACATAACCGGTTAGGTTACACTGTGACACATTTTTGAACTCAAAAAGTTGATAGCGCCGAGACCAAAAAATTCTGAAACGGTGTGATGATATTATAAAAACCCTGTCTTGGTTTGGTCTGATTAGCTGCCCTTTTCTTTTTATTGCACTTTGAACTTTTCAGCTTCAGAGTAGGACTAACGATTCCATACCTCGTAAATTATTGTGAATCTTGCTTTTAAATCTTTAACAAAGTTGTTGCTCTTGGCTTGGCCTACAAAACATTTCTTCGTAGAAAATCACAAAAAATTATATCTTCATACTCAAAATTACAAAAGTTGCCCAAAAAATCCAAGTTTTAACCACTTTTCTACAGTTTTTCAACTTCATCTTGAAACCCGTTTCAAATTTGGAAAAGTAATCCAGCACAAAGTTGTAGTTTAGACCAAAATAAACAAACCGTTCGATCGAACCAACTTAATTTAGTTACTCATTCATATGGCTAAAGGCTTAGAAGCACGTGCAACTGTCATAAAAACTCGAAAAAACGAAGATTTTCGGTAAAAAAGGAAAAATTATAAAAATTTTTTATTTACATTTTTTAAGTTATGTTTTCTTACTATTTTCTTGATTTAATACAAAACAATCGAAATTTTTGTCTGTGTCGGCTAATTGGTACCAAAAATTACCATTTTTCGAGTTTTGTTTACAGTTCTACATACTAAAGGGCCCGTAACTATACGAAGGACCAATCAAATGAAGTTGGTATGTTCCAATCGTTTGTTTATTTAAGTCCAAGCTACGTTTTTGTTCTGCATGGCTTAGTCAAATTCGTTACAGTTTTCAAGACAAAGTTGAAAAATAGTACAAAATGAGGTGAAAACATGATGATTTTAAGACATTTTTGTAATTTTGAGTATAAAGATTTGACTTTTTGGACTTGCAACTTAAGAATGCTTTGTAAGCTTAGCCAAGAGCAAAAACTTCCTCTAAGACGTCCAAGCGAAATTCCAAATAGTTTACGAGAAATGGAGTTGCGAATCCCAATCAGAAGCTGAAAACTTAAAAATGCAATCAAAAGAAAACGGCAGCTAACCAGACCAAACCCAGCGGAGTTTTTTGTACTACCATCATACGCTTTTAGAATTTTTAGGTCCCGACTTGATCAACTTTTTAGTGTGTTACTGGGTTATCTGTACCGAATCAGAAACATATCTATGGGTTAATTTTAATTTTCCATCTACTAGTAAAAATTTGGAATTATATGTACATGTGTATGTGATGAACATTGTACAATTTTTGGAAAACTCGATCCACCGAACTGCTCTACTGAATCCTACTTATACTTATACAATATACATATTTCTGGCACGCCGTCATTTAGACAGCTTGTCAGCTTAGCGCCGGTAACTTGACAAGTTGTGCTGTGATGTTGAAAATGGATGGAAGTGAGGAATGAACCATTTTTATTCGAGTTTTGACTCTTGATAAGTTTGCTTATGGACACTACTGCTACCCCAACATTTGTCAAGTACGCGATGCCTCGATCAAAAGCAAGCATTTTCCGGGAATTGTTTTCTTACACCCTTCGGTGAACCGGAAGTTAAAGAAGCCTGCGTTTTGATAAGCTCAGTAGATAGCAGACCATGTTCAGTTGTAAATGACGTTGGCTTTCAAAAAATCTTAAGCTCAATTATCAAAAGGAAAGGGATGCGAAAATTTTATGAGCCCGCCAGATGGTAGTGATGTCATTCGCCAATGAGGCCTTCTTGCAAATGAAAGGTTTGGCCTACATGGATCGGTCATTTACTAGTAAGAATGTGATCTACTCGTCTTAAAAAGGTCCCTTTATAAAGGTCGCTTTATATTTGTTGTAACTTTGGCAACTGAAGAGATGTTTTCTCATCACACGGCCACCCATCTTAAAGACGTTATCATAAAATTTCTGAATCGATCTGGGACGAGGACTAAACAGGTATACTCCACTGATAACGGACGCAATAGATTAAAAAGGAGGAAAGAAAAAGTCAATAATTATATTAATACTGCGTATTTTCAGGGGTCAGATGGGCTGCTCATACCCTTTAGTTACCCGTCAACGCAGTTTTGAATTCTTCAGTAGCTTAGTACATTTACTGAATAAGTGAGATTTCTAATGGGGCCGTTTTCGTCTGCATGATTTGTCAAAGTGATATTTGAATCCAATAACCGTAACCTTAACCGAAACCCAAAACAGAGTAAGATTAATAACCGTAACCCGTACCGTAAACGGATAAAAACGATCAGCCAAAACAGTAAACGTTACCCTAACTATTATTCGTTTCGTCTTCAATCTCTGATTATTTGTACTCTTCTCAAACTAATTACAATGTTTAACAACTTTAAGAGCGTGAAATATTTAAAGATCCATCAGATTTATTGAATCCGAAAGTGGTATATTTGTTGTTATATAAATTTAGTTGAGTAAATCGTTATAAAATGTTTGATGTTGAATCCTTTTAAATAAAAATTGAGTAAAGACTTAAGGTTTTATATCGATTAGCTTGATTGTTTATTAAATGGACATCATCAACATCACTTTCGATTCACTTAAGTGAAACCCGGAAATGTTAATTTTAATTTTTAAAGCCACAAAATGTTCAAATTTTCTTACGAATTAAAAAACCATCAATTTAAAGTAAATTTCAATTTATTTATATTTGAATTTCTGTTTGGATTTCCTTCCATCTTTGTACACAATCTGCACCACAAGCAATTTTTGTTAAGCACCCATTGTGTGCGTTTGTGTGTGCATGTTTATTTGTATGCATAAATAACCCACAATCAATTGCCATTGGCTGACAAAATTGTTATCTCTGTCAAATCTAGGCAATTTTTATACAAAAAAAAAAAGACATTTCTTACTCACATGTGTGTGTTTGTGTGTGTGTCTGTCTATTGAAACCAATTTCAGTCTTTACTCAAAAGTTTGCCACACAAATTTGTATTTCTAGATCGCAAAAACAAATCGAAAGCCACAATCACTTTGGTTCAGTGCGTCGCAATTGCTGAGCAGTAGCCCAGGAAGCAAAGAAAATGGAAAACAAGAAGAGCCCTGGGGCTCGTCACACCTTTGCTCAATCCCAGGTTTAAATGAATAATGGCAGGCCCCGCCCCAATCTAAGACCAGGCCAATGTGCTTGACGTCATTTCCATCAGTTGATTGCCATTATGTTGTTAAGGTGGAAAGCGCAATGCCCGTAGCCCATGTTGTGACAATAAATTGCATGTTCCATTGTTGAGTGGAAAATGAGTTTACACTTAAGTAAATCATTTTACGTTTTCATATTGACAAATGAAAATTTGCACTGCACCGAGTGAGTGGAGGAAGTGTGCATTGGAGGGGGGAGGGAAAAAAGAGTGAAAGTGGCTGCAATTCCTGAACAAACTCCCCGAGGCACGCGCACGTAACACATTGCGTATACTTACTTGCACCATTCCCCCTTCAACTGCAGTGTTTTGCTTTCTTATTAGACCGCAGACACTGAAAAAAATAAGGTGGATTATGATTTCTAGTATTTTTACCTTTAATTTAGTCTTTGACAAAATACATTTTAAAAAACATTACAAGAAAATACAACCAAACTCCACCTCCAAGATTTATAGATTTATTTTTAAAAGAGAAATACAGCGACCCAAGCGCCACCTTTATGAGTTTTGAGTTCAATATTTTTCTGTTTATTAACCCAAATTTTTACTCAGTGTCTCAGTCCGGTCCTTGGTCCCTGCACCTTCATCATTTGTGGTGATGTGCCAATGAAATTTGATTTAAAATTGGCAAAGCCCCCCCCCCCCCCAACGAATCCCAAGAAATTTTCACCCACCCCTGGACATACCCAATTGGCTGGCTAATTTAATATGCAGGTTGCAAAAACCCGAAGCGAATAAGAAATCTGCTTGTCCCCTGTAATTGGATTTCAAAAGTTATTGTCTTTTCGGGACTTTTTTTTTTATTCTTCATTCGTTTTTGTGCACATTGCATTTGAAATATCGAAAAACTTTTGTTGTATAATCTTTTTCCTTGTAAAAGGGTTTTCCCGTTGAGTTTCGTGTATGAGATATGCATGTTAACTCAGGGGCTGACCAAGCGTAGAAAAGTTTTTAAATGACTTTTGCTTACTTCTCTTGGCCCCTTTCCCCCTACCTAACTGGCCGGTAGACATTTCTATTTGCACTCTCGTATAAAACAATAACTTTTGTCATGTAAGTTTAGTTTAATTAAAAAAGAAAAATGTCAACTCTTGCAACTTTGCCGTTGCACATTTTTTTTTGTGGACTTGTCGACAAAACTATTTCAATTTATGTAACATGACGCGTTGGACTTGAGAGAAAGAAAGACATTTTTTCGTAACATGTCGGTGCATTCTTTGCAAAGTGTGTGCGCAATATGTAAAACTTGGATAAAAAAAGAAAGGGAGAATTATTTAATTTAATTTTCTAAGTTCGTTTATTAAAGTATTTCCAAAACATGCATTCAACTTCCAATTCAAAATTTATACGCAACAACAAAGCGCAAAACTCTTTCCATACTTGGCATTACTTGTCATCTGCAGAAAATTATGTACACGGCAAAATAAAGGGCCACGCGGTAATACAAAAGTTTTATTTGGCCAACTTTTTTGTGTGCATACACACACACACACACACACGCACAGTCGACTGGGTGTATGTATGAAAACGAATTTCCTTGCGGTGCGGAGAGACGCCTATCAGGCTGATATCCTGTTCATTTTGCCTTTTGCCAGTGCCTGTGCCTGTGCCTGAGATGCTTTCCCGCTGTTCGCAAGGCATTTCCTTGCCTCGTTCAGAATTGATTCTTTTTAAAAAAAAGACTTTTCACTGGGTGACTTCAGTAAAGAAATGCATATAAAATAATATAGTTTACAGTAAAACTAACTTCTCTCAGTTCAAGTACTCAAAATGCTATTCAAAGCTGATTAAACTTTGTACTTTTTTTTTTGGTTATTCTGCAATCCATTTTTATACTCTTGTATATTAAAATTGTCCAGATGTTTGTAACGCATGGAAGGAAGCATTTTCGACATAAAAAATATTTCTAAATTTCGAAGTCTACAGAAAATTGTACACCAACAAACCATGGGTCTTAAATAAATTCCTAGCCCGCGCAAATCGATCTCTAGGACATTTAAGGCTTTTGTCTTTTCCAACTGGACTGCAGTTAAATTATTGGTTTTTTCTACTTGGAAATCGTTTGTACGAAGAAATTAGTTAGAAAATAAGCTAAATGACTTTAAGATTTCAGGTTGATTTGCGCGGGCTAGGATTTCATTTTCGACCCACGGTTTCTTGGTGAAATATTCTTAGAATTTTTTGTTGATTTCGTTTTTACTATACGCTTTGTTGACTACTATGCTACTACTATGCTGTCGCATAATTCCACTAAGCTTGATGAAAATCGGACAAATATAGTATAGCTGCCATAAAAAAGATAGGTCTAAAAAAGTCTAGTGCTATCGCTCCCAAACTTGATATCTATGAATATTGACATGGCTTCTCATAATCCTGATAAGTTTGATTCAAATCGCATATAGCTGCCATAGAAATGATCAGTCGAAAAAGTAGTTCTAGTGAGAAGAACTTTTTTGTTTTCAATGGTAGAGTTTTTATACTCTCCAGCAGAGTTGTTAACTTGAAATACCATTTTTCAGATAATTAACAACAATTCCTGATTACCATTTTTTAATAATCGTAATTGTAACTTGCCATTACGATTATTCAGTGAATATTACAAAATTTTATTACATTTACAATTACTTGAATAATTGTGCCTGTAAAGTGGGATTATTGAGTAATTGTTGATGAAAAGTTTAATTATTCATGAATTTTTAGTTGTCAAATGAAATTATGTATAAGTCTAATTAACACATTCATAGTTTATATTATATGTTTTTTGTTTGAAAATAATAACAATTTTATATTATCCATTAAATGTATGTTGGCCTTCACTACAATTAAGTTTTCAAACGAAAAATCAGAATCTATCTCAAGTATTGGATATTTTTCAAGCATATCGAAATTTGTCGACGGATCAAGCAAATATCTTTGTTTAATATTGAGTTTTATTACCATGTTGGATTCCATCTAAAACTTTCTTATGATCAACACTTCCTATTTACCCGTCGATTTACAAACCTTCGTGTCAATCTAAAATTATATCAGAATTTTGAAAATGCTTTAATTTCTGTAATCCGATAGACCTACACCTCCTATTTACCCGTCTTTAATTGCCGACTTTTAAATATTTATTTCGGATCGCTTGATCTTGACCAGTCAGTTTTCCCGTCTATATTATAGTCGAACTCAAACAAAAATTTTGAAAATTTCACCAATTTTTGGACAGTTTGAACTGATCATTTACGCGTATACTATTGCCATCTGTCAAATCTTAATGATTCCCCAAAACTCATAAGATTTTGCAAATTTCACTAAAAACTTTAACCTCAAATTATAGTTTTGGAAATTTCCCAACTGATTGGACAGTTTGGTCTACACTTGCTTTATTTACCCGTCCACTATTGCGGTCTATTAAGTTTTCATAAAAATCTTTGGCCATATGAAAATTTGAAAATTTCGACAAACAAAGGTTGCCAACAAAAGTATAAATACGTAACAAAAAAAATTTTTATGAACTAAGGACGCTAACTAAACAAAACTAATCACGACTCCCACACGGTGGGGGAATTTTATTTGTCCGTCTGGCCAGCTATGCCCCTATTCACAGCCGATTGTGGTCAGAGACGTTATTAGAGCTAACAAAAACTTTAATAATATAGAGATCGAGAAGAGGGAGACAGAGAGAAAGAGTGAGAAAAAACCAAAACCTATAATTATGTAGGAACAATGGAAAAAATAGGATAATATAATAAATTAATATAAAACAGAGATAGAGAGAAAGAGAGAAAACTATCTAAAAGTAAACTTTAAAAATAAAAATGTATAAGTAAAGCTTAAAACTAAATAACCGGAAATTCTCTGACCGTTCGATCTACCCGTCTACATTGCCATCCATCAAATCTTCATACAAAAAATTAACAAATTTCACAACATTTTGGACTATTCAATCTACGCCTGGTAAATACCAACGCCTGCGCTTTCCTCTACACCTCTTATGTACGCGTCTTCAATTGGCATCAATCAAGTATTCATATATTAGGTCCTTTGACCATTTGATCTGCTTCTCCTATTTACCCGCCGGTTTGCGCGTCCTTATAATCTTAACGCAAATGAGAATTTTTGAAATTTCTTGATTTTTTGGACCATTTGTTCCACATCTGCTTTATTAATTGTGCACTCTTGCCCTCTATCAAATCTTCATAATAATTTTAGTTCTTATGAAAAATTTTTAAAATTCCCAATATTTTTGACCGTTTAATGTACAACTTTTATTTTGCCACCGACTGCGCTTTTTTAAATACTCAAATGAAAACTTGTGAAATTTTCACGGTTTTTTGACCATTATAAGCTCATATGAAACTTGTGCAAACTTCGCGATATTTTGATCGTTCGGCTTACAACTTCTATTTAGCCGTCTATGTTTGCCATCTATCTATTCTTTATAATAATCTAAGGTCAAATGACAATTTTTGAAAATTTCGCCATTTTTACACAATTTTTACGCATTTTATATATTTTACATATAAGCCACATATGCAAAATTATCATATATTGAATATGCAGATTTTAGTGTTAAGTCTGTTACATAAAGGTGTAAAATCAGTGTTGCCCAAAAGAGCACAAAGCCATCTGCGACTGATTCTCTGACACTTAGTGTGGCATGTCATCGGCAAGCAGTTGGCTTGTATGCGTGTGAATTGCCGAATGTGTTCGGGCCCCTAGGGCCAATGGCTGTGGTACTATGATGTAGGAAATCATTCCGTTTCGTCTCTAGCAAAGTAAAGTCAAAGATTTGTATTCAATGAAATGCCTTCTTTACAGTTTTATTAATCAGACTAAACTAATTTTTACGACTGCATGTAGAAGGCATATGAAAACATCTCTGATCATTTCAAATGAAAAATCAGTGATCGGATGAGAATTCTGCGTGAGGAACGATCGGTCATAGAGTTGGCCACTTTCTGGTTCAAGTTTGATCAAAATCGGAAAAACATATTACTTAGCTATACAGCTACAGGGTATATGACAGTCTGGCTTGACAGAATTGCGTAAATAAATTTTGAAAAACTTTTAATGTCACCTTCAGAACTGTCACAGGGCATCTTATGATCGGGCCAACCCATATCTGTGTCATTGCCGTTTTCTCCTTTTCTTCTGCTCCTTTGCAGGATAATTTTCCAGCTTGGAATTTAGTAAATTTCACCGCACAATTTCCTGCCGCCACAAACACACACCAAACAGGCAAAGGCCTGTCATTATTTTTCCCCATTTCTGTTTTTGCTCCTTTCTAAACTCAAAAACATGCAAAATATTTATAATGAAAATGCGCAAAGTGCAGGCATAAGTTGCAAGTTTTTGCCCCTCTTCCGAGCTCCATTTATATGTCTAACTCTTTTGCTCGCTCGTGTGTTTATGGTTTGAACCTGCCACCTTCCGCTGTAATTCAAAACTGTTTGTTGGCAGTTTGATAACGCGCTGTGTGTGTGTGTGCGCGCTATCAACTGCTTCCTGTTGTTAAGTTTTGCCAGCGCCAACTTTCTGCCCATAAACTAGGTTAACAAACTAAAAACTGAAAAATGAAAAATTCAAAATCAATTCAATTTTAAGCTTACGGCAAAAGTGATAAAATGAAAGTCAATTGTTATGGCAACCAAACCACAAGATGCCAACCAAATGCAATCGGTTGGCTAGAAACTCAATATGCAGTTCTGCCGACAACAAAATGTTGCAACGTCTTTAGTTTTTAGCTGCTGCTGAAAGCTGTTGCTAGTGGCTGCTGCCCCTTTTTTTCTGTTGTTAATCGGCTGGCAAAAAGCAATGTACTCAAGTGGCAAGAGTTTCAGCCAAGTAGAGAAATAGCAAACAGAAAGTAAGTAGATTCCAAATGTGAATTTTCAACTTGTTTCTCTCGTTTCACGTTGCTCGTTTCTGGTTCTGGCCCTGGAGGGCCTAATACAAATTCAATTTGTGCTTAAACGTAATCTTCAAAGTGCCAAATGGGTTGAGTTTCAAGCAGATGTTCAGGAATTTGCATAGTCTGACGGGATTAAAGTCGCATCCATAACGATACTATACGAAATCAGGGATGTCAGGTAATTAGGATAAGTTCGCTTTAGTGGTTGGTCACAACTGATCGCTGGAATCGATATGCAAATGTTATTTTAAAAACATTTCAATAAAATAAAAATGGAGAAATTTAAGTTGTAGAAATTAGATGAAAATCCAGGCTTTATAAACAAAATTAGGAACCTTATTTAGTATTCTTAAAACTGTCCTAATACTTTCAATTGGTGTTCTGTTACTGTGAAAATAACAAACAAATAACAAATTTTGTAAGCTCTTCAAATAAGTAATCAAAAGTCGTTTTTGAACAGAAACTTGTTACAACAGGAAGCGATTTTGTTCGGGAAATCAAATTCGGTGTATAATCGTTACAATCGATTCTTACCTCTTCAATTTTTACCATACATTTTCTAATTTAAATTTCTTAAAAATTTTTATTAATTTATATCGGTTTTGGTTCTGTTTAAACACGGTTTGCATTCTGATAGAAATATCAGTAAAATAACTTAATCACGTATTCGATAATGTTATATGTCAGCAGGATTTGAATCCGTTTTTTTTTTTTTGTTGTCCCTCTGAGTAATTTCGCAATTAACACAGAGAGAAACTTTGTAGTATGTGCCGGGGTCAGCAAAAGTTGCTTCAGCACGTGTTCCAATCCGTTGTCATTTGGCAGTTGAGGGACGTGACAATAAAGCGTTGAACCGTTAAACTATTGTGTACCATAAGGATTAATGACATTTACATAATTTGCGCTCCGGCCCGTGTATGTGTTTTGGTTGCCATCAGCGCACAAAACCAAACAGCAAGCCCACAAGCAGGAGTGAGGACTGAGAACACACATCAGCATTTGGCCATTTCGCACGAACAGCTGCTGCAACATGATTGAGCTTTCAATTTGCTCGGCCATTCTCAATGGTACGCAAAACCACCACCACCACCAACAACACCAGCACCATCCCATTGCCATACCAAATGCCTACACATATTTTTGGAACATTTGTCGATGGAGAACTAACTGATAATCAGAAATGGTTGAAGATTCCTTTAAATTGATTAGGAAACATTTGGTCTGCGATTTATCTCCTTAGACATTAGACAAATGTAAGCACCTAGACGTAAAAGGCGTTCAGAGACTAATTTTAAAGAGTTTGTTCTGGTCTTTCCTGAAATTCATAGAGTAATTATAATCAAGGCACAGGCAACGGAAGGAGGGGTGAATAGGAATATCACAGTTAAATTTATGAGGTTTAGAATAGCACTGAATCGACTTCCACAGACAAAAGCTTGTGGACCATAGTACTAGGGGGGGGGGGGGGGGGGGGGGGGGGGTCATAAGACGATACGTAGGTAAACGCACAGTTTGATATAATTACAAATGACAGAAATGTGGCTATTTAAGCTCAAATAATGCATTTCAAATGTTAACTAGTCGTCGGTCCTCTCTCATGCTAATTGGGAGACATGTTATGATAGCATTCATAATGTTGTTTTGAATATTGTTGTTGAAAATGTTCAGAAAAAGTAACATGTCTCGTACAAACATCCTTGGTACACAAAAGCTTTAAAAAAACAGAAAAATCTTTGTAATAAATTTTACAAACGCTTTACTAATAGCCCCGATCTCACTGATGCATACTGCACTATGAGAAATTTTGCCATTTATTAGGCATAAACCCCTATTCGAAAAGTGTTCAAAACTTAAATTTTCTTTTTGTCATTAGTTCACAAATACATCAGTCTTCAATGTTACATACCATGAATTTTGATTTAACAGAACTCTGTTAAATGAGCAGCTGATGCTAACAGACAGTTCAATGTTAAGTGTGTGTTTTTCTGCTGCAATTTGCAATTGCTATAAATTAATAAAAATATAATAAATAATTAATAATAATTGAAATCAATCGTTGTGTCCTTGTAGTTGAGGGTATTCGTAAGGCATCTCTCAAAAAAAAATGTGTGAAGAAAATTCAACTGTGCAAGGCCCTACCAAATTTTGTTAAGATTTGTTAGGGCTGTGACTTTTTGCATCTTGTAGAGCCATCAATTCTGCTTCAGTTTCACTTGCGCATTTTTTGCAAAATTTCATTTTTTAGGACTTAATCTCATTTTTACAAATAGCAAGCAAGATGCCAAGTGGAAAAAAGCGACGAGTCGATCTGCCAAAGAGGATGTTATTTTTGCTTGCTTTAAAAGCCAAAGCCAAAAGCCAAAGTCTTTCAGACGCTTCTGAAAGATATTTAAAAGAAAAAAGCAGGATGTTTTGAACAAATCTGGAGATAAAGTGGCGGAAATGTAACTCTTTGAACGTAGACATTCTGACTGGCTTAAGTAAAACCAATTCATAACCATTAAGAAGCACATGAACCCAGTTGGTCGTCCCCGATTGCCATTTACGCTTAAAGCCCCCCATACGGACATCCGACGTTCGTAATTTAGCTAACTTCGTCATATGTTTCGTCACCGTGGAACATAAGAGTAGTGTGACCAGAATTAAGAAAAAATTACGCCGAGAATTGAAGTTTTTTGTATTTTTAGGTCACACTGCTCATCATCTGATTTTTTGGTTTGATGCCAAGTTCACTTATATTTGCAAGTGAAATTGGAGTAACTGCTGGTTGTGGCCCCATCTTCGATGCTGTCTCCCACCTGTGTTGACGACAGCATAGACTCGGAAATGCACTTTTCTATATCCACTGCAGAATTGTCCAGGCAATCAGCAGGAAGCAAGGGATCCGTTTGAAATGTCCTGTAAAATAATGAATCTTTCATTCAATTAATTTACAAAAATATTATTGATCGGCTTACCAGTGCTTTGATGAGACATTCGGCAGAAACGACATTAATGCGCCGAATTCCCAATCAATCTTAACATCGTCCATAAAAGAAGGGCTATCTATTGGCTCACCACCGGCACTACCAGTCTTCATCTGCTTTGCGCTTCTGCCATGATAGCGATAGCTCTCCCGCAAAGACTTAAAGCCTTTTCGACAATCAGCCACTGTAACATATTGGTACAAATTTTAATCGAATTGATCAAAGTGTTAATTTTTCACATATGTACATACCTTCTTTTTGTAATATGGCGGCCACTTCTCCCCAAGCCTTGTTTACAAAATTTAAGGCCGAATGCTTGGGGTGGGAAAGATCCCAAATAACATCCCGCTCTTTCACCACCAAAATTCAAGAAATTTTTTAATCATGTGAAAACATTTCCAAGCGACTCTTTCGTTTTTGCTTTTTTGCCATGTTCTTTTAGTTCAGTTAATGCACTCCAGCCGATCGATGCGCAGAGTGACTAACAAGGTACATTCTCAATGCTGCGTCAGCTGTCAAAGCACAATAAGGCCCACAGCCACTTTACATAGTCTCCACAAATGTGCTGTTAAGCGTAACATTGACTGTTAAGGGTGACATTCAAATTCTGATCTCCGTACTTGCAAAAAGTTCAAGTGGTGAAGTTGTAACTTCTGCTTCTTCTTCCCTCAATTTTCGTATGAAACTTCTCGTTGCTTCGGATGTCCGTATGTGGCTTAAGGGTATTAGAGGTCGGAGGAAACAAGCTGCTGATCTATTAATATCTGAGGGAGATAACGTGCGTTTATTGTTACAAGCAGCAAGTAAAGTTGCTCGTAAAAAAGGGCAAGCTGATCTTGCAGAAGTTCTTAAGTTGCTTTCTAAAAGTCCGGAAAGGCAAAATTTATCCAAAACATACTGTCACACCCAATCAAGACGGTCTTCCGACGACGATGCCTTGACATTAATTTTGGATCAGGGACTTACAAAAGTCCAATATTGAGCATTTGGAGAGGACTGTAAGATGAAAAATAGCGATATATATCCGATTTATAAGGAACCTCAAAACCTTCTAGCCCACTCTGCTGCTCGGGTTGTTGGCTTGCAAGATGTAGTTTTATTTCATGTATCACAGTTCGACAAAATCCAACTTTTTTTAAAAACCCGGCATGAGACCCTTAAATTATGATGAAAAGGACCTCTGTAAGCATCACCTCATACCCAGTTTTTCAAGTAAAGCCTCGGTTCACGTTTTATGGGTACTTATGTACCTGCAGCACACGACAACAATTTTAACATAGTTTTTAAGGGTTTAAGATAAAAATCGGAAAAATTCAGCAAATGTGGACAGGGTCATGGGGAACGCCATATAAAAAATTCACTTCAATCGTACAATTGGTTAAGGTACCTCCAGAAGGAGTTAAACCTTAAATCATGAATATCTTTAAAAGCGCACGGTAGATTTTTATTAAAATCAATATTTCTGATGGTATAATGAACTATTGCATTTCCCTAAGAGATGGTACTCGACAGTCAAAAAACCGCGAATTGGAGCACCATTTTTATATTCACTCACGAACCACTCCATATGGACTATGAGCTAGACGTAAATAGACCGTATGATAGACCGAACTGTGTTTTCAGATTCACAAAGAAAGCTTTGGTTCGCGATCTATAGGCAATTTTGTACCAGCAATTGCCTTAGAACAAGATTGACCATTTAGGTTGAAACCAGCTTCACCAAAATGATGTAATAAATTTTATGAGTTAAGTGCTTCATCACCAGCAGGAAAACAGATCATATCATTAAAAAATGTTTTTAGTGGACCTCCAATTAATCTTACAGTGTTATGCTAATTTTCCTTGATCTGAAGGATTCAAAGATTTGAATATTTCGGTAATAAGAACCTAATTCAGTTTGAATTAATCGAATGGAGATGAGTAACTGAAGCCGTTGTATAATAAAATGCCATGATTGCTGGAAGACATTTTTCGTTTCTTATAATAAATAAAGTGTTGCCGAAAAGTGTCATTGCACTTTTAGCAGTACCTTACTTTGAAATAGAAAATAAAAACGACCTTCCACTTAAAGACTGCGAAGATAATATTGATTCCGATTGCGAAGGTGATAATTTATATTCATTTGAATTAGATGAAGAAAATTATTGTAATTATTTAATTGTGTTAAAACAAGATCTCAAATTGAATATAAAAAAGTATTAGTGAATAACTTTCTACTTCAAAATAAAATTACGTATACGCAAAAGATGATCATATGCACGAGATGATACATGCCTATTGCTTTGTATTGAACATACGTGAAGATAATGGGGGACATGGACCCAATTTCAAGCGAATTATGAATACTATTAACAAGGTAAGGTCGAATATTTGAAAATTAAAACAAAGAAATTGGGTTATGTTGACTACGTGGAAGCCAAGATTGCAATTTGTGACATAATACATAAATCATAAGAAGAAAAAAGGAGCTACAAAACTATGATGTCCAGAAATATAATATAATAAATTCGAAAGAAAAGTTGGTGGAGACCTTGTTGCATGAGATGATCACGCCTATTGCTTTGTATTGAACATACGCGAAGATAATGGGGGACATGGATCCCACTTTAAGCGTATTATAAATAATAATAAATTCGATAGAAAAGTTGGTGGAAACCTTATTGCATGAAATGATACGCCTATTGCTTTGAAATTGGGAAAAGAAAATTAAATGTTAAATAAATAAAAGATAGCAAGGCAACAGCTTCGCTCGGCTGGCAGCTCCCAACTGAAGAGGTACTGCCAGAAGCCAGTTCAGTTTTGCCTTCATTTGGTTTCACAGCCTGCTTAGTTTTTTTTTCTCTGCCGTCAAAGGTCAGTTGTTCAGTGGCGGGAATTTTGAATATTTTGTCTTAGTACTAGAAGCAGCAAAAGTACGAAAAAAAATCATAAATTGGAGCAATTTGTGTAGTAGCCAGTTAAGTTTATTCGTTGGTGAAATACACTAAATAAATAAATAAGGTTGAAATAATCTCAAACAGTTTGATTCGATGAAATGTGATGGTTTTGCACTTATTTATATTAAGGGCAAGACGTTTGTAGTACCATTTAAGTGGTTTGACACGAAGCACTAAGATAGTTTCGGTGAATTTGAGATAGATGCGGGCTGCTGGGTGGTTTTCAAGTAGCAGTTGGCAAAAAGTGAGGCTCCGCCGGAGAACAGATATAGATACTTGGTGTACTTGGTCTTGGCTTGTGTGAAAGTGACATGCAGTTTAACTCCGAATCCGAAAGGCTATATTTGAGAACTTTTGGCAGGGTTCTTACTTTACTGCTGTCGGCAATAGCTGGTAAAGGTGAACGGTTGTGTAAAAATTTATAAAGAAAAATTATTTAATTAGATGTGCCCAGGCGACATTGAGGCGGGATCTGCACCACAAACGCTCATTACTAGAAATGAACCTTCTAAATTTTAAAAAGGACTCCTTAAAACATACTAAGATAACCCCGACGGAGTGTTTCAAAATGGCTTGTGGTTTCTCAAGCTGCTCCTATTTTTATGAATAATTAATTAGTTTTGCTGCACTTCAACTAAAATTAAATGAAAAATATTGAAACAAATTAGAATCAATGTTTTGCCATTTTGAAAAGACTTTTCTTTTTCCACTTTGCAATCGAAACAAATTAGAATCAATGTTTTGCCATTTTGAAAAGACTTTTCTTTTTCCACTTTGCAATCGATTGGTTAAATTCTTTCTCGAAGACAACCAAAATGTTATCTTTAATGTGCTTGAAAAATGCTTGAGTGAGTTAAAAGTAATTTTTTAAGCGTTATTGTTGACCTCCAATCTCACAGCGCAACTTGTCAAGTTAACGGCGCCACACTGACAAGCTGTGAAGATGACGACGTACCAGAAACATTTTTCGCCAGGATACGATGTCAATTGAGATCGGGTACGAAGGCAACAGGGGCATAAGTATGATGGCTGATTATTGTTTTGGTCTCATTCAGGAGACTCAAAAAACGCATACAGCCGCAAAAGTGGTGAAGTTTAAAGTTTAAAAAAAAAATTGTATTAACTTTGTACTACAAAGTTTGTAGCGGCATCTAAAACAAAACAAGTTGTGTGTGTATTTTCACCAAAACTTGAACAAAATAACAATTTCATGTCCGATTTCTTTGTTTGACGGCTTTTTTTAAAGTAAATTGAATAGTGCTTACTGTCCAATTTAAAAAACATATCAATTTTGAATTATTATTCATCTACCATCTACAAGCATTTAAATTTCGATAAACAGCACATTTTTGTCTGAGAAAACTTTTGGCCAAGTTTTTTCCTTTTAAATTTCTTTAGAACTTTTTAAAGCTATGAGAGTTTAACTAGAGGCAACTTTTGGAAAAATCGAAAAAATCGATTATCGATTATATCTCGATATCTAGTCTATAGACTTTTTAAGTGTAACTTGAAAAAGGCGATCGCGCAAACAACAACTATATATGTACCTACGTTTTCATACCAACAAATTGGCAGTGTAATAACCAGGGATGCAAGCTTGTTCAGAACCTCCCCGTAAGCGCAACTAAACTGCGTGTCGTTTCTGATGGCTCAGCTAAATTCACTTCAGGATTTTAACTCAATGACCTTTTGTTCGCTGGCCCTTCTATCCAACAAAAGCTGTTCAATACGCTGATTCGGGTTAGATTCTATGGGTTCGCACTATCCGGTGATATATGCAAAATGTGCAAATGTTTACGCATGACCCATCCCGACCAACTTTTACAATGTAGCAAATAAACCGAACCGGCGCACAGTGAGATATTTCGTATATTTAGGTAAAGTTCAATCAATTTTTAGATTTAAAAGAAAGAAATCACTGGTATAAAATTTTCGACATAAAATTAAACAAAAATAAATATTTTTTGACTTAAATTTTTAATTAAAAATTAAATTTTTATTAAAAAAAATAATTAATTTTTAAAAATTATTTTTTTTTTTTAGTTTTGAATTTGTTTATAACACTAGCTTTTTTTAAGTTAAGTTTGGAGTGCTGAACTAGAAAATCAATTTTAAATTATTTATTGCGAACATTTTCTTAAATATTTTTTTTTTAATTTTTTCGGTAGGAACATTTACGTTTTAAGCCATATTACAATTCAGGAACTTTAGATAACAAACTTTAGTAGAACTTTAGTAAGCAAACAAGTTACCAATCGAAAGGTTTTTGAATTAATTCCACCTAAATTTACCAAATCTCCAACTGATCCAAAACCACAAATCAAAACGGTTCGATTCGGTTACATTCAGACAATGATACTTGAGAATTTGGGAATTTTAATCGATTCCCTAAGATTCCCCAAGTTAAATTAAGTTTTGCTAATGGATCAGCTCTCTACAAGGTAGACCACTCAGAGACCGAATTGTTCCTAAGCGATGCCAGGTTGATGTAGCCTTTAATATTGACTTGTCAACCGTTTTAAGACATGTAATCGCGCACATATTCAGCAATTCTAACATTTCTTCCTTGGAAATTTATAAATGATTTTTGCGATTATTTCATTTGCTCTGCTTCATGATATTTTCAATATTCATCGTTTGTTGGGAGCACTTATATAAGGATTTTAAAGCTACATATTAAAATATTTCTAGAAATTAAACTTCGAAAGTCACATATTCAGCGGGCCATTATAAAATTTATAATAAATTACGAACCGAAGCTCAAAAAATCAAGTAATGAACCGAATAGGCGGTTCAAAGACTGTGTGAACCAGTAAACCGAACCAGTCCTTATTTCCGAACGGTTTGCATCGCTGTTAATAACAAATATAAGGAAAGATGAGGAAGGTAAGGATTTTAGTAAGCTGCATTGTTTCTTATTCGTTCGCTCTCTTTCCAAAGTCAAGCAAAATAAACAAGCAGCCAATTTAAGTGAATTAATACTTATGTATGTAAAATGTTAAATATGCAATGCATCAACAAAAAAAATATACTTTTTTCCAAATTTTTAATAGTAAAGGAAAAACCGAAATTATCCCATAAATTTATTTCTGTTTTGGTACTGGTAACTGGTTATGTAAATAAACGTTACAGGGTGTCTGTTTTTTGGGTTAGAAATTTTAAAGTGTTGTTAGCGCTTAATGGTAACGGTGTCGGTTACGGGCTGAATCTCTAGAGTAAGTAAAATATCTATTATAAACATTTTACTCTGCATTCCAACTACCAACTTTTTAACTTCCAAAAACAGTCCAAAAACATTATTCACTGCATAGTTACCTTAATTTTTTTTTTTGGCTAAATGTGGTCCCCTTGGTTGCTAAAGGCTTAATAGAGCATAAGCTCTGTCCAACATCAGCAGAATTCCACAAATTCTGTCTGTTTGGCAATGACAGGTTCTCCTCTACGTTGTACTTATGACAGTTTACATCATCTCTGCTTTCACTGCACTGACAGTGCCCATAATTATCCATTTGACTTAGCACATCAATTCACCCATTCATCCATCCTTCCATCCTACTATCCAGCCTGGTGTGTGTCTGTGTGCAGCAGTTGGAAATTTTACAATAACAGAGACAACCGCATTGCAATTCGCTGGCTCAGTGAAGGAAAGTTTGTCACTCGTTCGCATACGGTAATGGCTGGCGGACGTTGTCACTAGATAAAAAAAAAAATGAAACAGCCGGAGCAAAAACCAACAGTATGTTGTCAAACTACAATGAAGTAACTTGGTCACGCACATTTAAATTTATAGTTTTTGATGTAGTGACTATCCATTTGGAAGTTCAATTCAGCACTGGGCGCACAAGAAATCAACTGCAGGTGTATGTCAAATAAATATTAAAAATTTAAGCACATAATATAAAAAAACAAAGATTTTTTTCTGAACCGACCTCGTCTGTGGAGTGGATTCACATAAAATTTGCTCATTATGCTTATGACAATCAGAAAAGCGGATCAAAATCAGCTTAAGTCCGGTAATTTTATTATTGCTTCATCCTTCATTTCTATTTTTCATTCAGTTTAAGCCATCTTAAGGGTGCTTTGAATCATATGGCAAATGAACCAGTTAAACAAAGTTTAAAAGTGGAAGCTGGTTAACAGACTAAGCAAACTATATCAGAACTATTTCAAAATTGACAAAAAACTCCCAATCAAAATTGTTTTAGAATTTTTTGAAATCAAAATCCAGGAAACTAGCTTGTATTATTCTAGACCCTAGAATAAAGTTTTCTGTTTGTACACAGAAGAAAAAAAAAGGTGTGCCTGCCGTTAACACTCCCGAGGCTTTGATGTGAAACATGATGTAAAGTTTAAGGGCTAAATATCCAAATCACAAGCTCTCTCAATGGTATATAAATCAGCAAATGGCAATCTTTCAAAAGAAGCTAAAGAAACTAACAGGAAGTAGAAATAACAACAACCTTGGCCTTATTTTTTCTTTTAGTCTTGTTTATTATGCTGCTTAATAGATAAATGAAAACAAGAACAGTCGTAAACGAATAACAGGCAGAAATAATAATCTCAATCTTGAAATAGCAAATAATAGAAATAACTTACAACCCTCTCTTCCCCCCCTCTTTCACATCTGTTCCCACCCACGGTCTCCCACTGTTCTCTCCTCGGTCCCCCACTGTTAATTCACTGTCAAGTCACAGTTAAGTCACTGTTTAGTCACTGTCAAGTCACTGTCGAGCCACTGTTAAGTCACAATTAAGTCACAGTCGAATCACTGTCAAGTCACAGTCAAATCACTGTCAAGTCACTGTCATGTCACTGTCAAGTCACTGATTAGTCAGGATCAAGTCACTGTTAAGTCACTGTCAAGTCACAGTCAAGTCACAGTCAAGTCACAGTCAAGTCACAGTCAAGTCACAGTCAAGTCACTGTCAAGTCACTGATTAGTCAGGATCAAGTCACTGTTAAGTCACTGTCAAGTCACTGTCAAGTCACAGTCAAGTCACAGTCAAGTCACAGTCAAGTCACAGTCAAGTCACAGTCAAGTCACAGTCAAGTCACAGTCAAGTCACAGTCAAGTCACAGTCAAGTCACAGTCAAGTCACAGTCAAGTCACAGTCAAGTCACAGTCAAGTCACAGTCAAGTCACAGTCAAGTCACAGTCAAGTCACAGTCAAGTCACAGTCAAGTCACAGTCAAGTCACAGTCAAGTCACAGTCAAGTCACAGTCAAGTCACAGTCAAGTCACAGTCAAGTCACAGTCAAGTCACAGTCAAGTCACAGTCAAGTCACAGTCAAGTCACAGTCAAGTCACAGTCAAGTCACAGTCAAGTCACAGTCAAGTCACAGTCAAGTCACAGTCAAGTCACAGTCAAGTCACAGTCAAGTCACAGTCAAGTCACAGTCAAGTCACAGTCAAGTCACAGTCAAGTCACAGTCAAGTCACAGTCAAGTCACAGTCAAGTCACAGTCTAGTCACAGTCAAGTCACAGTCAAGTCACAGTCAAGTCACAGTCAAGTCACAGTCAAGTCACAGTCAAGTCACAGTCAAGTCACAGTCAAGTCACAGTCAAGTCACAGTCAAGTCACAGTCAAGTCACAATCAAGTCACAGTAAAGTCACAGTCAAGTCACAGTCAAGTCACAGTCAAGTCACAGTCAAGTCACAGTCAAGTTACAGTCAAGTCACAATCAAGTCACTTTCGTCACTGTTTAGTCAATGGCCGTGTTCAGCAGAACAACTTGCTCCCTGATCAAGTATAAATTTGCAATTATCTTAATACTGAACTCAAGAGATGCGGCATCATAATAGCCAATTTTAGGTATAATGATACAGGAGCATGTATCAAAGAAATAGTATGCTACTTTAAAGTGATATTGCTCCCTCCAACAGCAGAAACTATTCGATAAAACATTTTTTTCTGATACCTGCTCAGGGATCAATTATTCTGCTGAACACGCCCAATGTTTAGCCACTGTCAAGTCACAGTTAAGTCACTGTTTAAGCACTGTTAAACCACTATTAAACCGATGCACCAACGAATGTTACCAATGACAAAATCCATTAAGAGATCCATTTGAATAGTTTTTTCATATTCCATGGACGATTTTAAGATACATTGGATGAAAATTTAAGATCAATCTAACATTAACTGGATATTATTATTATACTTTCTACGATATTTTAACTATCCAGTGCAAATGGATGCCGAAATAATCATCATAATAATCATCATCAGCATCTATCCTTACTTTTTTTCTGTGTACCTAAAGCTCAGCTCGAGTAGACTGACAAATCGCATTGGAAATTTAATAGAATTTTTCATGTATGCTTTCACAATATTCGATTATGCGAATAGTTTCATACAATTCCATATTTTTATAATTAATATTAAATTTTTTAAAGCGCGAAAAAGAACAATTTTAAAGAAAACAGAAAATTGCATACTGCAAATTTATGTTGCCGGCTTTTAATCGTTTTTTTTTTGCATAAATTTTATTATTCTCATTTTTTGGTTGAAAAAAATATATTATTTCGTGACCTGCTCTATATAATTTTCCAGCTTAAAGTTGCTTTTCAATTTAAACTTCTTTTTTTTGCGACATGTCAAACCAATTTTAAGAAAATATTTGCCATGAGCTGAACTGACAGCAGAACTATAATTCCAACTCCCAACCCCAGCCCCACTTGGTTACCAACCACCATAATCAACTATCTAGAGGAATAGTTGAGCATGGTCGTCATATCCCAGTCATATTTCATGCTTTTGTGTGTCCACCCACTGTGTGCTTTCTCTGTAATCTGTACTCGTATTTGGGTTTGCGTTTCGTTGACGCGACGTGATGTGGCAAGAATTTGGCATGACAATGCCAAGCCAAGTCCAGGCATCTCGCGGCTGCAGCATCATGAAATTCAACTCTACGTCTAGTCAAGTTTTTGTCAAAGTTTATATATACATATTTGTACGTATTGTTAAAAGAGCGTGCCATGGATTACACGTGTCAGTGGTCATGTCAATTGTCCGAATGAACTGCAGAAAAATGTGACAAGTGCGGCGTAACAAGACTCAAATAAATCACATTCCAGTTGATTACCATATGGATGATGGCCCCTTGACCACTAATGAGTCTCGCTTTATCAGCCGCACACTTAATCAAAACTTTTGCCCACACACACGTCCACACGCACACATTTGGCATTTAGTGCTTACTACTTCCTCTTCATAATTTTTGCATTTCATTTGCCATCCCCCAAAAAAGTTCGAACTTTGTGCCAACTTTTTGCTCACCAAAAATGCTAATTTCTAGTCTCAATAAATTGGCAAAACGTTTAATGTGCTTAAACTGAGCATAAATTTGGTCCAAACTAATTAGGTGGCAAGGCAAGAACTTGTTAGGATGACACGCGGTTGAGTTGATGAGGATGATGCAGCAGCAGGAGCAGCAGCTGGTTAGGGAAATTGAGCATTACAGCGGCAACATGTTGAGCATTAATAATTTGTGATTTATGTTTATCAAGGAAATTGGCTGACAAGTCATACTTCGTTTTTTTTTTCCTATCCCTCTGGTGATGTCAAATTACTCGCAATTTGAGCGAAAGTTTTGTACTCTTCGGGTGGCAAAGTTTTTGGTGTATAATTTGAGGGAAAGGGAAACGTCATGACATGACAATGAATTCAACAGACGATATTGGGCACAACTAATGAAGATTATCTATTTTAAATGGGATGCAGAAAATGTAGAAATTTCAAATTAGGAAATTCAATTTAAATATCAAAAATAAATTAGATGGTCTAAAATAAAGAAACCAAAAACTGAGAAAATCAATATTTAGAAAATGGAAAATAACTTTGGAAAAAAAAACATTAATAATGGAGGACCTTTCTTGTATTCGCTAATTAGATGAGCTCAAAGCTGAAGCGGTTTCAACGGAATTCCCCAATCTAGCTTTCATTTTGCAGAATTCAGAAGCTGGTAGCAGCTCACACCCGCCTAAGCAGCTATCTACTTTTTGTGCGTCACCTTATCTTAAAATTTTAAGAAAACTGACTTAATATCAGCTAATTAAACACTTTTTGACTTGGGCACACTGTTCGACGAATGAGGCATGATAGTCTAGTATTCCAAAATTTGATATCTCAATTCGAGATAGAAGTATACAATTTGTGCTGAAAGCGGCACTTATAAAACGTATAATAGGTTATGCGCAGCAAAGGCCATAACCGTGATGCGCAGCACTTCAGTTCAGTTGGTGTGGGGCCTTACTTCAAAGATATCCTTATAGCCTCTTAGTGTACGGCAAAAGCTTGCTTTCCTCTAGAAGTGAACAGCGCAGAATAGTAGAAACTGTGCAGAAATATACTACTGAAATAATAAAAATGTAAGCAAGGGCAACAGTACGTATGAGTGATAAACTTTGAATCCAATAAGCAGACACTAAAACCCATTAAAAAAATTTTTTTTTATGATATGCTTAAGGGGGTATCACTATAGCATACATCAAATCTCCCCCCTAATGTACAAATATGTTAATTTATGTAATGCTCTTTTCTAAGAACGTTGGCGAAAATTTAGAAAATATTTGATCAGGGCTCGATATTTTATCGCAAGTCCTGATTTTAAGTACGTATTCAAACATTTATATAGAAATGTCACTGAAAAAGATTTTTCAGCAGCTAGCAACAAGCCAAAAACAAACAGATTTAGCTCGCAACAAATTGGAAAAACATACTTCAAAACCACCGGGTGTGGCGTGAAATTTGTATAAAGTTTAATTCTCAAGTCATTATTCGGCCAATTCGTCCGCTTAAATAGAGAGTTTGACTAGGACTTGAAGTGTGAAAAGCAACAACGTCTGCTGATGAGTGAATTGTGGTAAATTCCGAAACAGCCTGTCCAGACTTACCATTGCTATTCCGAAATGTTGTGAGTTATCTTTGTTAAAAAATGGTATTGATTTGTATTAAATTATATTCAATCCTGACCTTTGAGCCCAGCACAAACAAAAACTTTTACTAAATCAAAAACAGGTCGCAAAATACCTAGGTACATACCTAGATACATATTTTCAAATTCGAGTACCTTTTACCTTACCTAGTTCTTAATTTTCATTTACCTTGTCAATAGGTAAGGTACTGGGTACTTGATTACGTGATTTTTTCGATCCGATTAAATTACAGCCGAGATGCCGGCGCGCTCTGCCGTATTGAAAAGAGAAGTATCAGGGACCTGTTTGTAGCTTCAACTGAACGTCCGGTAAACATTCCGTGTTCAAAAACTATACGAACCATTCTAGTTTCTTATCTTATCCTGTCCTCTTGGAAGGCCGACTATCAGGCGTGCTCCACTTCACTTTCGCAAAAATTTTGCGATTTTTCGACAAATTTTGTAATGAAAAACGGATATAAACTGCAAAATTTTTACACAAGTGAAAATGGGAGCACGGCTGTATAAGAAAAATATCGCCGGTTCTCTCGTACTCGTATATAAGCGTGTGCGATTGTCCCACACACATGAATTAATTGCTACTTAATAGCTGAAGTTCATAGCAAATACGGACTTAGAGATATCCAAAGGTTAAGCAGTAACAGAAAATGTGTCCAACTTTTGAAAAGCAATTAAAGTGTACATTTTTAAAGGACACACGTGAAGCCTGAGTTTTTAGAAGAGTCAGATTTAAAGGTAGTAGAGCGCGATAGTTCAGCTTCTCTTAAAAAAGGGGTTTTCAAGCGAGGCAAAGACTTTTGCTTGAAATTGTAGTGGATTATAAATAACTACCAGAAAATTGTAAGTGAAAAATTACGGAAAATTTGGAAACAGTTGTCAATAAGAGTTCAAATACAAAGGATTCTGAAGACTTTAACGATACCAGTAATGGAAGATCGGATGAAACTGAGAATTGTTATGAAAATTCTAATATTGCCTTGGAAGTCTTAACTTATCTTGCCGATTATAGCAAATCTTTTGAATCTATAGGTTAGGTTAGGTTAGGTTGCAATGGTTGAAATGGGTGAGAATCCCATTTCATCACTTAGGCCAATGAAGGCCCGTTATGTTACCATATAACCCTTTCTACGCTGCGATCGTAGAGGGAGGGTCTTTCCCGTTAAACCATTTAGAAAATATCACAAATTTGAGTAGAGAGGCTAGATCTATTTCAGAGATGTCTGACAGATCGTTTAGAAAGGGACGACCCAAAACTGTGAGTCGCCTTCTGCTAAGAGCTGAGCAATGACAGAAGAGGTGTTGTACACTCTCCTCCTCGTCCACTGAATTGCAGCTTCTACAGAAGTCATTGTGTCTAATGCCGAGCCTAGCGGCGTGTCTACCTATTAGGCAATGTCCAGTAAGGGCCCCTACTAGTAGGGAAATATGCAGTCTTTCTAGACGGAGTAACGCCCTAGATTTTTTAATACTAAGAGTAGGCCATGTAAGCCTAGATACTTCACATGTGTGTATTGTTTGCCATCGATTCATGGTTATTCGATGAGTAGTTTCCTTTGTTTGTAGCTTAAAGGTCGCAAGAGGCACCCCTATGTTGCTCTTATCCGGTAAGAGCTGAGTGGTGGTGCCAAGTCTGGCGAGGTGGTCGGCCATCTCGTTGCCTTCAATGTTGCAGTGTCCAGGCACCCAAACGAGATTAATTTCGAAGTGCTGAGCCATCTCATTAAGAGATTTGCGGCACTCCGTAAGAGTTTTGGTATTGTTGATATAACCGT
>JBAMBO010000255.1:0-17957 GCA_037044535.1 Lordiphosa magnipectinata | reverse complement strand
TATGATGAACGCCATGGCTGCCATGATGACAATTGCGGACTAATAAGTAAATATCGCAGCAGTGATATCGATAGGCGAATGTGGCGTCCATGACCAGAGGCTCATCGAATTATGAGTAAATGAAAATTCAGCCGCTGTCAGCAATAATATTAATTCAATGTAAAGTACGCTGTATTAATTGAATTAAAGACTTTAGATTGTGCTTTATTAATAGGGAATATTCCCAAATTTTTGAGACAACCTACACAGATTGTGTTTAGCCTCTGTGCAGAAAGGTTCCCTAAATTATTTGAATCCTAAGCATTTGAAAAATGTTATACGTTTTTACGGCATATAAGTGGAATTGGCAATCATTCTTTTAACAAAAACCTGAAATAAACAAGTGAGAAAGTCGGTCAAGGCCGACTATAACATACTCTGTACCAGTTCATTTTCTCCCGTCTATAATATTATAGTTCATCCAAGGAGTCACGCGGCTATCGTGCAATATTTTTATTATACGCTCATCTCTAAGTTTCTCTCTCTCTCCCAAAGATTGTGTTTATTTGAACAGGTGATTGGGGAGAATGGCTAACTTTTTTTGCTCATAACTTGTGTATCGTTCATCTGATCTTTATCATTCCTTCAGCAAATCGATAAATAATTTAGATTACTAGATTTCTCTAGAAGGTACGAACAATCTATCATCAAAACTGTGGGAGTGTGAGGTTTTTTCCAAATTGCTAGGTGCGGGAGGGGGCGTGGCAAAAATTGAAAATAAACTTGATCTGCCTGCAAGTATAAGAAATATAGATAGATAAATGGATAGATGTTTATTTTCATTTGATAATTTTCAAAGCTTACGGCTTTACGTTGATTAACTAAAATTAAACAAACGTTTAAAGCTTGGCTTAAAGCCTTCCTTCTGTTGTATGACATAAAAACATTTACAAATATAAGCATATACTTATTTTACAGAGCCTAGAATCTTCATACTCAAATAAAATTCTTGATAGGTACTTGAGATAAAGTGTTAAAGTATAGATGTGTCCATCTTCTAGCCCTGCGTCAATTCCCAATATGTAGTTGGGTGTGCTATCTGGTAGTTTGAGTTTGAGTTGGTCTGCCTCTTCCTTTATTTCTACACCCCAGACTTGAGCTCCATAGCACTGTACCGTTCTGCTGACTGAGTTAAAGATTTTCCATTTAGATGCTAGGTTCACTGTTCCATTGTTGATGAAATTCGCCCACACAGAGTTTATACTCGCCTTTGATTCTTTTGTCCTGGCTGCCACATGCTTCTTAAAGCTCATTGTAGGTGTCAGGATAACCCCAAGGTATTTGTACTGCGGTACCACCTTCACCTGATACGTCCAGTTCTCCGATGTCGCCAGTCTACCGCCTTTTCTAAACACCATAATCTCGGATTTTGCCTTATTGACTTCCATGCCCTACAATATGCAGTATGTCTCGAGGTTATGCCTTTACTCAGTTAATTGTTTCAAACTTCTCAGAAAGCTCACTCCCAGTCCAAACAGCGCAAGACGTTTGCGAGTATACTTTTTCGATAAATTGTATTATTTTTGTGGATACACCTTATCGTTGGAGCTTGTATATAAGATGTTCACGAGGTACTCGGTCAAAGGCAGCCTTAAATTCTACAAAATAAGCAAACACTTTTCTTTTTTCTTCAAATTTAATGCGGACTATGGATGCTAAGTTGAATATGTTGTCAACCGTTGAGTATCCGCCGGAATCCAGCTTGGAACTCGTTTAATTTATCGTCTCGTCGACAGTATACAAAATATTTGTCCCATACATGTCAAACCTCTATCTCTTACCATCTCTGAGATCGCTTCGTTCATACGGACGGACGGACATACGGACATGGCTATATCGACTCGGCTGTTGATGCTGATCAAGAATATATACGCTTTATAGGGTCAGAGATGATTCCTTCTAGCTGTTACATACTTTTGCACAAACTTAATATACTCTGTGTACCATTGGTACAGAGTATTAAAATACACTAATGACCGATTTCTTATCTTCCATATTGCTGTTATGTGTCAGATGAACAAACAATTTGTTCTATTATTTGTTAGTTTATGTGACAGATAGTTATATCTAGAAGTAAAGTCGCCATTTTCAGACACTCTTTTCAAGTTCTTCAAAAATGTTTCTAACAGACGCGAGACGCGATGAGTAAACTTTCTCTGGTGAACTCAAAATTTCTTCTGTTAGCTTGTATCAGAAATAAAAACTAGCTTTGGGGACAATTGCTTGTGTTAAAACCGGACAAATTTGTCACATGTTAATTAAAATTTGTTTGATTTTTTTTAATCGCATTGAGAGAAGAATCACATTTATATCTCCTAAGGAATTGTTGAGGTACATATATTCACAGATTTCACATATCGCTTATTTATCACTTGGAAGTTAACAAAGCCATACCCATTGAATTTAGTAGTTGTAAACCGCCAAAATATCATCAAGCTCTTCGCTCAAGCTACCGTCAAAGTCTATTCGTGACGAGAGAGATAAGAAACAAAACAAAATGTTAGGCGGTATTATGTTATGGCTGCGTGTCGTATGAGTGATTTATTTTTAATTATTTTATCAGGAATCGTCAATAGAAAACTAAGTAAATATTCGTACATATTCGTACAGATATGTGCTTAAAACATTGACATCTTTCGTCTAATGACTCGCGATTAAAATAAAGTATAAATAAACTTTAAGAGTGCTGAGATTTTCTTTTTCAATGAGCGTCTAATGCTCATTTAGAAAACTTTAAAAATTGTTTCGCTTACAACGAACAAACTTGTATGGCCTACTTTTTGGGGCATGCTTGTGGTTATTCAATGAATTTAGCAATGCAATAAAATTGAACATATTTTGTAATATTTAGACATTGCTTTTGTTTTTGGCTATCATTTTGTGGTTTATTGTTGCTTGTCTGGCCAATTGATATGGTTTGGCAAATTTGTCTTCTATGGCCATAAATTCGATTTTGATTTAAAGTAATGTTAAATTTTAAAAATTTTGTAGATATGTTCTAAATTGAAGACCAGGCCTACCCCTAACCGGTAGGTCCTCACATTCATTACAAATTGGCCCACAGAGTGAGAAGGAGAGTGAGAAGGAGTGTGAGGAGTGGAGGAAGAGGGCAGAGTTTGGTTGTGTGCCACGTTCATGGTTATGCAAATGTTAGGTAAATGCGCATAATAATAATTTCAAATAAATTTAATGTGCTTGGCTTAGACACACACACACGTACAAACACATATATGCGCCTAGAGTCAGTTAGGTTTTTTTAGCCAGTACAAGGTAACCATTCAAATGTGTGCTCGTGTGTATGTGATGTGTGTATGTAAATGGGAATACGGCATGATGACGGCGGCTGTTAGACATGCGGCGCCAACGTCAAAGCCAGGGAAATCTTCCATCGCTTCAGTCCTTGGCTATGTATTTGCATGTGTGCGAGTATGTGTGTGTGTGTGTGTGTGTGTTTGCATAATGTGCAACATTTTATGTTTTTATTACATTTGAACGCCAGAGACGGTGTCTAATGGCTTTGTGCCAGACCGACTCTGGTTCAAAATACATTTTTTTTTGTACCTACTGCAAAATGAGGTGCAGACTATTTACGCTATAAATATAATAGTTCTAATTTTGTACTAATGGACATGAATATGCATGCAGTAATCTGAAAGCTCAGGCTTATTTTCTCGTTCTCGTGTGTGTGTGTGTGAGGCCCAGTTTCAGTGCTGATTTATGTTTGGCCAGGGACTGGAAGGGGTACAAAAAGGGGAGAACCCTGGCAAACAAATCATTTCACACACGCCAACCCGCACGAATCGGTTTTGGTCCACCAAAAGGAGCGAAGGACATGCAAACAAAAGGCTGAACTGTCAGCCCGAGCGTCTATCAGGGCCAAAACCCGTGGACTTGACAATTGGCAGCTAGCAGCAAGAAGGCCTGGCCGCTGAAGTAGCAAGAGGAGGCTGGGAGGTCGCTGATAAAATAATAAACTGGACGACATGCAAAACGGGCCCAACGGAAGCGGAAGTGGCCAGTGCATTGACCACACACACACCCATACGCTGCGAAGGCCTGTACGCTGTACACTCGAAAAAATAAAGGTTAGTGTTCTAGTACAAACGGGATGGATGAAAATGAATTTAGAATAAGAACAAATAAATCGAAATTAGATTTAGATTTTATTCAAATTATTCTTAGCGCTAAGAGTATTAAAAATGGTTTTTATATATACTGCAGGTAGCTAGGGCGCGTGTGCGTTTGGCTTTTAGGTATATTCGCCGGGGGGAATGCCCAAGGCTCACCTAGGACTCTCTCCTATTTATTCGAAATACGCAGTCTTTCTCCTCAGCGCAGCTTTTGAAAAATAGTTGTGGTCATATTGCAAACTGAAGACCAATTTTGTTCTGACTCAAGTATTATTTTCACCAAGTTGCAAATGGCTGGCGTTCTCGCAACCCTTCTGCTTAGTTCAGTTCGTTCAATTATAAATGACGGACAATCAAAAATAACATGTTCTGCGTATTGAAAGACCGACTTCCCGATTTAGTCCGGGCAATAAGGGTCATCAACGCGTTTGAACCTATAGAGGTACGATTTCAAACACCCGTTTCCCTTCAGAAGATGCGTCAGATAGTATGTCACCCGTCCGTGTCTTCTGTCTAGCCAAGGACATAAATTAGGGATAAGGCTGCACGCTCATCGTCCTTTGGTAGATTTTTGCCACCTGGCTTGCCATCTCTGCAGGGTCGCAGTTCCGCTTTTTGTTCAGCCAATGTTGTGCCATCTGACGCTCCTTTGAAATATTTGCCGCCTCTTGTGCCTTCTGGTCAAACGGGATCAGTCCCGCCACCATCAATGCTGCATCATTCGACAGTGTTCTGATTTAGCTCTAAGTGCGCCAAGCCGATGCGCTAAGTTTTCCCCTCGTATTTAGGATTCATATTGCGTGGTCTATGCCCAGATAGGGGCCGCGTATAGCAATGTTGAGCTAACCACGATCTCGAGTTTTGGGCTACCTATATTGGCCATGACTCTGGCTAAGGCTGTCGCCGTTAGGCCTGCCTTTTGACTAGCATAAGCCAGGTGTTCCCTAAAGTTTAACCTGTGGTCGATCATAGCTCCTAGGCGTATGGCTGAGAGGTAATGGTGGCATCACCCACCCTTATTCTCTCCGTCTCGACAACTTTTCGACTGCTGATTAGCTCCGCCTCTTTCTTGTGTGTGGCTAAAATCAGGTGTGCGTTTGTGTATGTGTGTAATGCATAATGCATAAGTGGCCACCAGCTGCACAAGGTATTTGGGTATACCGAGCCTAATAAGTCCTTGAAGCATTTTGGTCTAGTTAGCAGAGTCAAAGGCATTCCTGACGTCTAATGCTGTTACTAGGCAGTACTTTTTTGTGCCTCCTGGCCATCTTTTCCCAGCAGTGGGAAAAAATCACTACCGTGATGCGAACGTCTGTGTGTCTGTGCTTTTGTGTATGTGTGTCTCAACTGTACAGCGTATTTTGTAGTCGGGCCAATCGACTACAGCAGTCATACTTGTTCCTATTGCATTATTTACATAATCGTTCCAGGATTGTATTGTTGAAAGTAATTCCAAGATTATCGGCTCTCTCTACATATTCAATGGGACTATTTGTCAATTTTAAGTTTATGTATACAGTGCGTTTGGAGAGGCTTTTTGTATATAACAAAACATTTTGACTTTGTCGGGTTGACCAACAAATGGTTTTTTCTGGCCCATTCACTTACTCGCCTTAGATCACACATTCATACATTATACTAACTACATTTGAAGATCGTCAGCATACATATGGACTTCACAGTTAGACAGGGCATTTGGAAGATCATTAACGTAAATTGAGAAAAGCTGTGGTCCAAGGACTAATCTTTGGGGAACGCCAGGACTTGTTTTATATTTATATATAATATTATATATAAATTATAATATTGAAATGGAAGTCTTACTAATTTTACCGATAATAGCAAATCTTTTGATTCTATACTTAAGTATAAAAATAATTACAATGTTTTTTATAAGTAAAAATGAAAAATTTTGTTGCAGTAGAGGCTACACCAAAAAGAAATAGAATAGGTGACGAAATATTCGAAACTCTTGTTATATTACAAATACGAGATGGTATCTGCGAAACATTTTAATAATATAACCTCATTTGAAATTAAAATGTTGCATTTTTAAAACTTTTAGTTGAATTTAAGCCCGTACATTGCCCGTGATTACACAAGGCAACAAAATCCAAATTTTTTTGGCCTCCGTGAATGGTTGTCATAATGGAGTACCTCTTTAATTGGTAAGTAGACAGATTGTTGCGTGTATATGGGCCACATTATCAAAAATGTCACCAGATATGCAAGACTCACATTTTTCGCTATATCTTGGAAACTGAGAATGATGTAGCAAAACTGATGAGAGATTTTAATTACCAATAATTAAATTTTTAGTTACAATTATTGAAATAATTGTAATGGTAATTGTAATTTTTAATTAAGAAATAATTATAATTTTAATGGTAATTAATTATTTAATTACCCAAAAAAAACTGTAGTGCTAATTTCGATTTACAGCTCTGACTTGGAGATTTCAAAATACCGAAAACTTGAAATAAGATTTTATAGAAAATATATTTTTACTATTATATTTATTCTAACATTTATGATTATTTTAGAATGAAATATTATATGAGTGTACTTGCAGGGAGTCAAAAAACAAACCATCAGGCCTGTTCTTAATTCCACTTCGATTTTCTTATAAACGTTTGTACATTGAACTCCATGTTAATTAGGTTATGTGGAAGGTGACTCTCATATCTACGGCTACTAGATTTGCCTTAGGTAAAATAAAAATTGCTAAAGCAGTTGAAAGCAACAGCTCAACGCCAAGTAGATTCAATTCATAGCAAAAGGAACCCTTGATCTAGTAACCACAAATTTCCTTACCACCTTCCATATAAATTTCTAAAAGTAAAATGGCCAATTCGAAAGTTTATACGAAAACCGAAGTGGAATTGAGAACAGACCTAAATGTTTGTTGTTAGTAGAAATTTGTAGTATTGAGTATGAAATGGACTTACAAAGTCAACCCCATTAAGTATGATAGAAAAATGCGAATTTTCTTAACTTTTTCGAACGTGTCCATAAAATGGCCAACTGTTTGTTAAACATTGTTCATACCTTCTATGCATAATACTGCTTTATTTGATTTAATACAATAAATATCAATATCAAGAAAAATTTGAAATTCATTAAAAGAATTGATTTGATATAAAACGAGAAGGCCAAGCTAACTTCGTCTGTGCCGAAGTTTTTATACCCTTGCAAATGCTGTTTTTGAAATGTCAGAGTTTAAGAACGCTTACATAAAAATCTAAAAAATTTTTAACTAAAACTCATTTTCCGACAGATAAACATCTGATTTCGACCAAATTTTGCGAATCTTTTTGAAAACATATCAAATTAACAATCGCGGAGATTAAGAAAGATAAAATTGAAAACAGAAAAGTTTTTCTCACTAAGACTCATTTTCCGACCGATCGGTCCTATGGCAACCATAAGATTTAGTCACCCGATGTCGATCAACTTTTTCAAATTAGTTTGAAAGCGTTTAATATTAGGAATCACCGACTTTAAGAACGATTTACTTGAAAACAAAAAAGTTTTTTTCACTAAGACCCATTTTCCGACCGATCGGTCCTATGGCAGCTATAAGATATAGTCATCCGATTTTGACAAAAATTTGCAAATCTGTTTGAAAGCATATAATATTTATTATCGCCGAGTTTTATGACGCTAGCATTGAAAACAAAAAATTTTTTTCTACTAAGACCCATTTTCCGACCTATTGTTCCTATGACAGCTATAAGATATAGTCATCCGATCTTGACCAAAATTTGCAAATCTGTTTGAAAGCATATAATATTAACAATGGCCGAGCTTAAGGCGGCTAACATTGAAAACAAAAAAGTTTTTCTCACTAAGAACCATTTTTTGACCGATGGTTCCTATGGCAGCTATAAGATATAGTCATCCGATCCGGTCGGTTCCGACATATTAGCAGCGTGCAGTAAAAAGAAGACTCTGTGCAAAATTTCAGCTCGTTAGCTTTAAAATTGAGAGACTAGTTTGCGTAGAAACAGACAGACAGACAGACGGACAGACAGACAGACAGACGGACGGACAAAGCTCAATCGACTCAGCTCGTCGCCCTGATCAAGAATATATATAGTTTATGGGGTCGGAAATGAATATTTCTATGCGTTGCAAACTTCTGGGCAAAATTATAATACCCTTTGCAAGGGTATAAAAATGTTTTAAGTTAACAAAAAAAAACTAATTCAGATTCAAACTTTTAGCCTTTTGGCTAGTGAAATTAAAAGTATATTGCGAATTTGGCATTGAAAAATTTAAGCTACCGACAAAATGAAAATAAATCATAATTCTTTGGTCAATTTAAAATGTTTTGGTATTCTAAAATATAACAGACGGGATTTATTTTGTTTTTAAATAATAAACTATTAGAACACGTTCGATTTCTTAGAGGCTAGCAAAGGAGAAAAGTAAAACTGAATTCCGAAATTGCGAAAGCTCTGACCAGTTTGATAGACATTTATCAATCGATAGTCTCTTCTATCCTTGATCAAAGCTTTGCCAGTCCGTTAAAAAGTGATAATTTTGTACAAAATCAAGTTGATTTCATGTGACCAAAAATTTTAATGTGATAGTAACTCAAGAGGTACAATTTGGTCGATTGTATTTCGCTTTAGTTTGGAACCACTAGTTCATTAAACTAGTTCATAAAAGTAGTTCCTCTGCAATTTTACGTGGAATTCAGAAAACGATTACCAAAACGTTTCGGAATTGTTGGGGAATTACATTTAAAAAGTAAGGGGAATTGAGAACAAGGCGGTATAAGATCTTAAAATTGTCCCTAATGTACTTAATATTTTCCAAAGCGTTATCAAATCAAGTAATTCAGGTCTGGAAAAAATGTACTTAATATATTATAAGAATTTTTTACTATAACTATTTTCATACCTGCCATATTACTTTACACCTTCTATACTTCATTTTTTTATCAGAGTGTACATTTCGATAGCCAAAAAAATAAAGTGAAGCAACCGCATAGTGCATAGCAGCAGCATACAATGTAGATTTAGTGCCATATAATGAGCTGCCTAGCTGCCTGGATAGTAGTGGCAGCTTTATCTGAGTCTGGGGTCTGCTGTTGGCAGCTCTTGATATAAATCATGCAGCATTAACAGCTGCTTGGCCACATCAAATCCGAGTTAAGTTTTCCGCGCTGTCGGCCTGCAACGGAAACGGATCTCAAAATTCTACAAAACAATTGCTACGAAGAGAGAGAGAGAGAGAGAGAGAGAGTGACTTAGACAGAGTGCCAGCCTGACCATAAAACAAATCGCTTTGGAATTGCAGTTTAAATATTTCTGTACAATTTTTCACTGCCCAGTCCTGCTCCTTCACATGTTTTGGTTTCTATTTAACTTTTACTCCAAAATGGTCAAATAATTTGCCAACTCTTGCACAGCAAAATTTATGACTTTCACAGTTGATTTCGTTGCAACTTGAGTGATTTGTGTGGATATGTGTAGACACTTGAAGATGCCTTTGCCATTTTGGCCCACTCGTCTCCATTTAACAACTTTGCTTTGTACCAACGCATTCAGGTCGAAAATTGCTTCCTTTGCTTTGATTGTGGACCCCATCTGACCTGACCAAAGTCGTTTGCGTTTTACCGATTGGAATTGCTTAGAGAATCCGTATTTGCTCTTGTGTGTGTGTGTGTGTGCGAAATTAATTATAGGAATTGCTATTTAAAATAACTCAAGTGTTGAAAACTAATTAATTTGCTAGCTCACAGGCAAACGGAATTTCCTGGCTTCTAAGCAAATTCACTTCTAAATTGGTGTATTAAGCGAAGTGCATAACCATGCCAAAATGTTGGCTTGTTCATTGGCTTAAAACGTTGCGCGATAAATGTTCATTAATTGTGTTGTGCTGAGAAACCATCGATGGGGTTGCTCCACTTTTCGAGGTGAATGAGACAAAAATTATTCTATATTATTTAAAACTATCCACTTGAGTTCAAATTTGTCTGGGGAAAGAGATTCATTTGTGGAGTAAAACTATTAAATTTCAAGATCGTAGGTTGCCTTGCTAAATTACATGTCTGCCTCAAAGTACAATCCACTAAACTTGCAGAAATACCCGCAATGCTACTGACTTTGACCTTTGTACAATCGTTACAAAGCTAATTTATGTTTTTTGGCAAAAACTTTAATTTGAAAGATATTTGGCTTAAACGCATAATTTAGGCCTCAAAGAAGACTTACCAAAACTCGCTCGGTTTACACCTTTATTTCGTATAGCCACAATATAACCGATCTGGCCGACTTGCACCAATTTAGTGGAAAGTCTTGTCAAAACACAACAAAAGTTAGTATTACCGCACTATACACATTGAAGAACATTATTATGCTAACAGCTACGACCATCTACCAAATTTTTGGTCCACAAAACATATCTACTTTGAGGTCACACGTGCAGAAAACACAAAGACAAATCGCATAAGACATGCACCGCTTGATTACAAGTATATTCGAGTCTAGAATTTCAAGATAACTTGAACTTTATTGTTCATATTTTTGTACCTTTTGTTCACCAAGAAAATATTTAACAACACGTGCTTGAAGTAGTCCCTTATTACGGTTCAAAACAAAATCAAGCACTGCATAGAACCAGATGACTGTATTGAAAACTTATCATTGAAGAATATATATATACTTTATTGGGTCGGAAATGATTCCTTTTCCCTGTTACATACATTTGCACAAACTTAATATACTCTGTGTACCTTTGGTACAGAGTATAAAAAGTGCTGCTTTTGATTCTAATCTGTGCGTGTAATAAGGGGAAGCACTAATTGAAAATGAGGGCACAAAAATAAATAAGATTCTGACAGAAAGCGTCGACTAATGGAAGTTTCTACAGCGGGCAAGCTGATTTAATAAATGCGGACTTGGCGATGTGCGCAACATCATGTAACGTCCCCTGTCACCACAAACCACCTGCGAGCAGTTTAAACTCGATTTGTCTAGCATTCAAATACTTCTAAGCGCCTCCAGTACCCTCAATCAGTTCGATTTGATTTGCCTCAACTATGTTTTCGATCACAGCTACCAGACCAAGAGGAATATCATTGAACAGCCGCCGGTGCTCAATGATCGAGTCAGTAAAACTACCAAAAACGAAAACAATGCTCCTAGTTCAGTGGACAGCGAACTGCTGGCCTCCTATCAAGCGGTAGTCTAGCGAATAGTGATGCTACAATTGCCCCCCTGAAGGAGACCGATAGGAGACCGGGCAACGAGGATGTGCCCTTCATCAATGCCAATTATATCAAGGTAGAAAATGGGCAAACCAAACTTCAACTTTATAAATCACTTCCATTTCTTAAAGTTTTGCTTCTAGGGCCCCGACTAGGTGTCCAAATGCTTTGTGGCGACCCAGGGACCGCTGCCCAATACCATTTTCGAGTTCTGCGGCGCTATAAACGCCGCTGCTTGGACGGAGGCAGCAGCAGCAGTCCGTAAATGAAAGAGTCACTCAGAAAATGTCGGAAGAGGCAATTACCGGCGTTCAGTTGGAGCTTATTGCGCTCATACTGCAGATTGTAAAAAGGCATAATGCGAATAATTAATGTGTTGTTGATTTCGCTTAATAATAATAATCTATATAAATAGCACACAAAATATGTTATATAAAGGCTTTGTTGTCGTGTTAATAGCAGCGGCTTAGCACACTCTGTTAAGGATCTGCGGAATATCAACATTTTCATGAGAACTTTCGCGTCCCGTGAAAACCGCCCCTTATTAGCATGCATTATCTGCTAACATAATTTTAATAACTTCACATTACTGTTAATGCTCTGTTAATTAGCATAAGGAAAGAATTTCTTCAAAGCAGGGCTGAAAATTAGCGGCTTTGAACAAAAGCTAAATAATGGTTCAAAAAATTGAAGGTTCCAGGTTATTGGGTTGAAAACTTTGGTTCGGCCAACGTTATGATCGTCCAAATTGCGAATATAACTTTCTACATTGTTATTTTCTGGTAGCGACATTGAAAAAGGCAAGAACATTATCTATACCTATTAATCTGCAGGCCCGACTGACTAACTGACAAATAATCAACGCACAGCCAATACCGCTTACTCTAGAAATCTAAGATTTGACATAGTTATGTCACTACTAAACCTTCGTTTAGATATAAAGGCGCGCACTAAGAAAGACAATTTGGAAAATTTGGCACAGGAGAGGTGACAATGAGAAAAAAGTGCTGAAGAGGGAGTGAAGAAGGTGGACGTGAAGAGTGGAAGTGGGGGAATAGAGGAAGGGAGTGAGGTAAGGATGCGGGAGCGGGAGACTGAGAGCGAGAGCAAACGTAAACGTCACACACAGAAATGTAGGATATGTGTGTACAACAAAAAACCAAAGCAGTTATAGATTTACATACCTACCAGTCCGCGTAAAAGCGTAATTGTGTAAATTTACGCGACGCAGCTATTGAGCGCCCCTTCTGTTTACACTCGATATTTTTAGCGTAAATTAAGGCAAAGCTTGATACGTAAATGTAAATCAAAAAAAAAAATGCCAAGAGAAAGTGTACAAGAAGCGCTGATTAAGCGAAAAATAGACCTAGCGCATTATGAAATAGAATGCATTGATGTTAGGTGTACAATACGAGCATGAAGAAATAAGAATACATAAAAAATCTTTAGGTATGGATCATGATGCTGTCGATGATGTGATGGACGAGCTTATGGCGGATATTACTGCTATTGCATGCTGTCGGCGAGAAACCAAGTTCTGTGTGCCCAAATCTGTCAACTGGCAATCCAATATGCTGTCATTTTTCAGTGATGATCGCTTTCTCCAATGCTCCATGTCACTAAGAGTCAGTTCGCGTTGATAGCCAAATTGATGCATGCTTTGTGTCGACTTTATTTTGACCTCGATTGGAGCTTGAGTTACCGATTGCAGCTTTTAATTTGGAGTTGTTAAAGAGTGTTTGGAGCTATTTTGAGGAAAATGAGTCAATATTATATAATAGTTTTTAGAAACTAAGCCCAGTTTCGTTAAAATACAACAAATACCCTGTTTGATTCCATTTGGGCAATTCAAACAAATTGGCGCTTGTGTTAACTGAGTGAAGAGAATTTCTCACAATCATACAGAAGGACCTACACACATATAAAGCTTCTGTGACTTGGCATTGCCCGTTGATGTCGGGTTTTGCTATAAGCCTGTCTTTGTGATTGCCAAACGATCATAGCAATTCTGGCTTGAAAATTATCAGAAGACAGGCAAAGACTGCTAATAATTAAATCTGGAGATTCGTGAAATATCTATACAGTCGAACAGCCTACTTTGTGCTGTGTGTGTGTCTTGATTTTAGAAAAGTTATGAACAAACATAAAATATTGACCTAGAGCCTGCTAAAATGTTCTATTATTATTTGTCAAAGAGGTGACTAAAACAGTCACATTGTAAATTAATTACATCAAAACCAAATATAGGAAGTCGAAACATGTTTGAGATCGATTCAATCACGGTTCGGCATTTATCTATTGATTTTAGAAAGTAAATCTTTCCAATATTTTAGCTTATATCATTCAAACTACCAAACCGATTGGAAAGCAATTTAACACTCGTTTGTTGTACAATTCCTAAGCTTCATATTCTTAACCTTATGTTGTTAACTCGAGCTTTGGCTCAAACTAAAGGGCTACCTTCAGAAAATACTTTAAAAAAAACTTATTAAAATACTTTTAGCAATCTATAGTGAAAAAAGCCAAAAAAGATTAAATTCGATAAATTAATACTGCTGTTCTGTTTTTTTCTTCTTTCACTTTTTCTTTTCACTTTTTTAAAAAATTGGCGTCAATTTCATTAAAAGTTCGATGAAAAAACTTGTACTCAATAAACATTCCCCTAGTCTCGCATATTTTTTAATTTTTTTTTCTTTTTTTTATGCATTTTTAAAGGTTTTGCAGCTATTTGCGTTGTGAATTAAAGGCATCAAATAACAAAACCCATCAGTTTTTACCAATAAATATTTTATGGATTTATGAAAATATTATTAAAGTGTTGTCATCCTTGTTTAGTTATTAAACCTGTAGATTCAGTAAAAGAATTGTGCGTTACCCCCATTTCTATTCTATTCTATTTTAGTTCAGCTTATGTGTTGGCGTGTTGACTGCCAGCCAGTTGGCTGAGGGGCGAGCAGCTCTTTCTCTTTGTGGCGATGGTATAAAACGACTTTCTTTGTCTGGTTATGTGACTGCTGCCCTGCCTTCTGGTTGTTAAATGCCGCTGTTAAGCCTTAGAATTGAACAATTTAAGGCCGTACACACACACACACACAAACACATGTGTATGGTGTCTCCGAGTGTGTATGTGTTGGCCATTATGGTTGCCGCAGCAGCGGCTTTTGAAATGGGGGAAATGTTCTTTGTTGAATATTTTTTCTTTTACCGCTCTCTCGGTTATGAAAACTAAAACAGGAAATATTTGTGTGAGGAGGGCAAACTCTACAAATTTGGCTCTTGACACCTGAAAACGTCTAGTGTGTTCTGGTCAACATGCATATAAACATTTTGGCTGTGTGCCATGTGCCCATTTGGGGGTGTTTTACAAATTTTTGTTAGAAAAAGATGAACTACAAATGGAGAAGCCGACTTTCAGGGGCAGCTAAGCAAAATTCGCAAATTTTTATAAACTTAAAGTGATTTTACGAAATGCTTGCCAGCAGCTGCCCGCCTTCCCACCGACCTTTGTCGACTTACTTTTATGCGGTGTCTGCCCTCTCTCCTCTTCCCCCTCCATTGTTTATTAGGCACACACAAAGCCCACAATTTGTGTGTTTTGTTTGCATTGTGTTGTCGTCTTTTCCTCCTTTTTGCATTGCGGCTGTTGTCGCCTTTAGGTCACCGTGTCATCCTCTACTGCAGCAGCAGTAGCAGCAGCGACCGTCCTTAACCTGGCTCTACTATTTACTACAGTTCCTATCCCTAACACCCCGCCCCTATTCCTGTCCCGCTTTCGCGATTTTATTGCTGTAGATGGGTTTTATTATGCTGCAGTTTTTGCTGCAGCTAAAAACTGGCAATTAAGCGAGTTGACAATTAATTTTATGGTTCCTTTGTGGATTGCTGCTGCTCTATGGATGTCGCAACCCAAGGGGAAGCGTTGGGTAGTTTTGATTAAGAAATTATTTCAGATTTTGCTTATGATAAGAAGCTTCGTTCGAATTGAGATACATTTTGGAATTTACTTTAAACAATTTATCTCTTGTTGTGGGGTGGCTGTAATAATTCATTTTTGGTTAAAAATCTTAAGTTTCAAATGGCAAAATAAATCATTAAAACTCTAAACTGGGTATTCCAAATTCGATATTTTCTTAAACACCCGTAGGGGAAGCCGGAGTATAATTTAATTTTTACATCATTCTTTCCATCCAAAATGACCATCCAACTAACATTAATCACACATTTACACTCACCAAACATGGAATTTATTTACCACAAAATTTGCACAAATCAAATGCATAAATCGGACGCAACAAGAAATCAAAGTGTGATATGACAACATTTATTTTTGGGATTTTCGCAAAAACCGCAACGCAATCAAATGTACCCGAAGCCGGACCCGGACCCAAAACCGGACATGAACGGCGGACCACAATAAAGCGTGTAAGTAGATTAAACTCAACCACTCATTAAATTACGAGTGTGTGCGCTGACAACCGCAAAAAAACATCCCTTTGACCCATGTATTGATATGTCCTAATAACACAAATTGTCAAACAGTTGATAAGGATGCAAAAACGGAAAGCAAATCAAGCTTAAACGAGCGCAGGAGATGGAGGAGAAATCACAAAGTCAATGAGGCTGAATGAGTGGAAGGCGGCAAGTAATGTCAAGAATTTCAATGCAGCGCAGTTTTGTAGCAAAAAGAGACCGCAGCCTCAAGCAGCTTAGTCAGTCAGAGCAATAAGCGGACTTAGCTTAGAGACAGAGAGCAAAGAAAACAGGTAGCTGGACACTCACAAAATAAAAACCAACAAACCAAGGTACCAAGTTACAGGAAAAGCTGAAGCACAGTTTGAATGCCACACCGGGTGGCAATTTGGCATATCGATTTTTAAGCTTCCCTGTTTTACCTGTTTGGTTATTTGCTTTGGCTGCTTGTTTTCCGACTTGGTTATGAATATTATGTTTGCTTGTGTGTGTGTCCTGCTGAGTTCGTCAGCTTAATTAAGAGCAGAAAACGTATTCGGGCTACAAGCCATTTCCCATTAAAAGGCTTCTTTGAGTTACCATCTCTGATTTCGGCTTAGTTTGCATCACATTTCTGCTTAAATTTGTTAAGCACTTTAAAATTAACTCATGAATTTGCATTGTTCCCTTTTGGGGCGATTTAAATGCAAATTTCCTGCAAAGTTTCCCAATTAGGATAATTGAGACAATACAAAACAAAATTCATATAAATTTCCAGAAAAAACGGACAAAACAAAATTCTTGACCGCAACTTGGGAAACTTTTATTACCTTTGCATTGAAATAAAATGCGTTAATATCTTAGTCGAATTCTGTACAGTGATTAAGGCTTTTAAGTATTCTATTGCTTTGGGTCGAGGAAAGCAACTCGAAATAAACACAACAATAACTCATTACTCCCTCCTGCTCATGGTTTGGCATATTGATTGCGGTTAGACGTAACTTTATTATTCGATATTTGGAACCAAACCATCATCAAATCATAGGATTATAATCTACTTTTAAGTGAAATCAGACGTCCAAGTTGGTTTGAAACTTGCAACTCCACTATCAAAAATGTTGAACTGCTATAATTTTTAGGAAATACATCTCTAATTTCAGAAAAATCGGATAATTAATTGCCGAGTTGGTAATGTCACATATTGTAATTTTTGCCTGCTTTTCGGTTTTTCCTTAAGGAACACAACTTTTGTCATATGTTTGGAGTCAGCAGGCGCTGTCTGCTAACATAATGTTAATATGCAAACATTAATAAAACGCAATTCAACATTTCTTCACCTGAGTAACGAGTATATAGAAGTCGGACAAGCCCGACTTTAAATTACGCTGTCGTTTTATCGATAGTTGACATACACTTAGTATGTATAGATTAAAAGATCAGATGTGAACTAAGAAACATTTTCCAATGTACAAAACTATGATTTAACTATTTGTTCACTCAAAAAAATTGGGAATTTCATACTTGCATCAAGAATGTTTGATAGTATGAGTTAAGAATGAAAATGATTGATCCTAAAACGAGTTTCTTAATTAAAGTATTCTGGAATTTGGGTAATAAGATTCTTCTTCTTCTTTCTTCTTCTTTATTGGCCCGATGTTGCATCACAACCGCTTGATGGTCTTGGTCTCTGCAATGAATGCCCTCCACTCGCTTCTGCATTGTGCGAGCTGGCACCAGTTGTTCACACCAAGGTTGGAAATGTCTTTCCGCACTTGATCATCCCATCTTAGTGGTGGGCGACCCCTCCTGCCTTGTCCTCCAAAGTCAGCCGCCTTCGCTTTGTACGTCTTTTTTACTGGAGCTTCTTCATCCATCTGGATTACATGTCCTAACCAGCGCAGCCGCTGTTGCTTTATGCGCTTGACTAGACTGATGTCCTTATAGAGCTCATACAGTTCGTGCTTCATTCGAATGCGGTATCCATCGCCAACTTTTAAAGGTCCATAGATCCTACGAAAGATTTTTCGCTCGAACACGCCAATCGCCTCCTCATTCGCTGCTGTCATTGTCCATGCTTCTGCGCCGTATTGCAGGACTGGGATGATGAGCGACTTGTATAT
>JBAMBO010000254.1:0-122839 GCA_037044535.1 Lordiphosa magnipectinata | reverse complement strand
GATTGGGCCATGGAGAAATGAGTATTAGAGATAACATTTTCGCTGCCTCAGTCGGCTGTTCGCTCGCATTTACGCTCTCTGGATACATTTGGGAATATGTCCGTCTCGCTCTAACCACTGTGTTTTCCTACTGGCTCTGTAAAGTATCTTTTTGGGCACTATCGTTTAGCACCACCAAAATTGAGAGGCAGCGCAAATTTGTTCTCTAATACTCATTCTCCATGATTGGGCCACTTGAACCAAACAATTCTTAAAAGAGAATCCTGCAGCAAGATACCTGTCTCTCTTTGTAGTCAACCTGGTCCGCCCGTCTTCTTTTATCTCAAAATCTTTTGCATCAGATTTGAATAAATAAAACTTAAACTTATGAGTTTAGTAATTTCGCGAATTTTAAGTACTTGGCATAACCCCTATCTAAAATATGTCAATTACCGTATTTTCAACGCAAATTGAGTATGGCCTACTTAGGGCTAAAAATTCTACTTAATAATTGATCAATTACAAAACAAACGCAGTCATAGTAGGCCATAATTTTTATCATTTTTTGACTAGGGAAACCCTCAAACATTTTTCATTCAGTCCACATTAGCTCTCGGTATCGAGAGGTGGTCTAATCTTCTTTTCTTTATTTTTTCTTTTTATTTACAATAGCATTTAAAGCGGCACATTCAAAATGATACCAATTTCTTTTTTTTTCTTTAGCTTTAGAGATGTGTTGTTCGTATGAGATCTCGGAGTTGAACTCAAAATAGAGGAAAGCTTACTTCGGCTCGACCAAAGTATATAAATAAGAAAACTGCAAAAAACGCGTCAATACTTCAATGCGTATCCAGTCAAAAAACTTATGCGTACTTCAATACGCATTTTTTGAAAAAGTACGTATACTTCATAGTGCGTATGCGTATTTCAACTACGCTGACGTGTATACTTCAATAGTACGCACACTACGTTTTAATATTTGAGGAATACGCGCACTACGCTTAATTTCTGAAATCAAGATAGATTCATCAGATTTTGACCAAACTCTCTAAATTTGTGTGGAAGCCGCCGATAAGCCACTGCAGCGACATCTGCTGCTTTTGCTTTTATTTTTCTCAATAATCGTTTTTTGCTTTTGATTTTGCTGCGGCTTCTATATTTCTCAAAAGCAGAAGCAGACGAAATTAAACTTATTGCATTCTTTTAAACACTGATTTTATGTGCTATAATCAACAACTATCTATTTAATGTTAAATCGGTCTTAGATTTTCATCTTATGGAGCTGAAAATCGTCAAAATTATATGAAAAGGACATTATAACCTCACAGTTAAAAGGATATGAAAATATCCATTCCAAATATATATATATATAAGGCTGTCAAAAAAGTCTTGCGGTATTTTTATTGAATTTTCAATTGTTCATAAAAGTCTTGCGGTATTTCCGCAAGCTTGTCTTTGCAAGCGCCCAGACGGTGGCCAAGCCTGGATTGACGGCCAGGAAGGTTCTTCTGTGTGTTTGGTGGGATTGGCAGGGAATCATCCACTATGAGCTGCTCTCCTATGGCCAAACGCTCAATTCGGACCTGTACTGCCAACAACTGGACCGCTTGAATGCAGCACTCATGCAGAAGAGGCCATCTTTGATCAACAGAGGTCGAATTGTCTTCCATCAGGACAACGCCAGGCCACACACATCTTTGTTGGTCGGAACTGTCGTGTAGATCTAGCTGGGATTGAAAAGTTAATATGTCTACGATCTTGCAGAGACGGTGGGCTTAATAGACGGAGTCTGTCCACATACGAAGGCAGGCGACGGTGTTGTTCCCAGTTTAGTTTACGTAAGGCGAACAGGAGAAATAGCTTCTGCACCGACTGGTGACCATACGCATGAGCAGTACTCAAGTATAGGTCGGACAAGTGAGACGTAAAGAGCTTAGTGGTGCTTAGTGGGTCATCAAACTCCTTAGACCAACGTTTAACAAATGCGAACACCCTTTTGGCTTTGCTAACGATAATCCCAATGTGATCAGAAAAGTTCATATTATGGCTGAATAATACGCCAAGGTCTGTTACAGCATGTATGCGCTCCAGGTTGTGCGGGCCCAGATAATAGTTACCCATAAATGGGGCAGAGCGGTAAAAGGACATAGCACTACATTTAGAGTGGTTAAGGTACAGCAAGTTGTTAATGCACCAAGATTGAATGTGGGTAATGTCGTTTTACAACAGACAATGTTAATCGGGGTCTGTGAGCTGTATACAAATTTTAACATCGTCTGCATACATCAACACATGAGAATTTACAATGACAGAAGGAAGGTCGTTTATGACCTTGAGGAACTCCGGAAGTGACGTAAACACACTTGAAGAAAGTGTTGTTAAATAAGACTTTTTGTGTGCGGTTTGCCAAGTACATTGAAATCCAGTTGACTAAAGGGTTGATTAACTCGAGAACTATCGGTAGGGGAAATACATTTTGGGGCTCGCTCATCTATATATAGTAATTCAGAATTATAGACATTAATAATTTTTTGGAAATAAAAAAAAATTGGGGTGGCCGAGTTGACATGGAATATGCCATATGGAGAATTATATCAGTGCACTAGAGCTTATTAGAGCTTTCTGTAATTTTGAGAGTCATCTTCAATTCAGGACTTATGGTACTTTCCAAAACTCAATAGAATAGTGCAGTTAGGGCCACATATACAGAACTTAAAGGTACGCGAAGCAACTGAATCAAAAGAAAGGCAGTGAAAAGAGTCACTAAGCATAAAGTAACTGAAGCATAAAGAGCAAGTTAGTCAAAATAGCAACTGAATAAAGGGAGCAACTTTTTACTTCCTCACTTTTTTGTTCACTCACTCATAAACCCCACACTAATTTGCAAACAGTATGCAATCTTCGATTTAGTCTTTTAGTTTACCTTTTGCTTTATCGTCGTACAAAAGAAATATACAAAAATTAAATGAAATTTTTTTTAAAAATATTTTATGTTTTCTCCTGCATTAAGACATATATTCGAATTTGAATTAGGGGCTGAAAAGTGGGCTAGTGTGTGTACACACACACACACACACACACACACATTAAAGTCAACCCACACTCATAGCTCATAAGCCAAAACTATTTATTTGGCAACTGACCCTGGTCGAGGTGCTTGACAGTAGCGAAAACAGACAATAAAAATGTGAAAATGCACATATTTTTTATGTTTTAAGCATGTGCACTATAAATTTTGCTCGACGCCTCCGAAAATGTGTGCCATAAATTCCCTTTTTTTTTTTTTTTTGGTTGCGGTTTTTGGTTGTCCCTGACATTGCACTTTGCAAGTGAAAAAGTTTTGTTTATGACAAAGATTAAACAACAACAACAAAAAGCTTAACCCGGCCCACGTAAAGGCGTCATCCCAACTCTAGACAACACTTGCGCCCAATTTGGCCATAAATTTGAAATATTTGTAAATATTTTTCAAACATTTTTCAGTCGCCAAAAAAGCTGAGTCAATTTTCTTATTTATAGTTTATAGTTGCTGCTTTTGGTATGCCTGATTTTCTATCAATTATGTACCTATATTTTATATTCTAAATTTAAACTAATTAGTTTTCGTTGAGCTAAATATATATTTAGCGAGAGCCAACAAAATTGCAGACTTCTCTTTACCGAGGATTAGTCATTAGCTGTGTGCTGTGCAGGTGGTTCCGCGCAGCACCTCAACCAAATTCAATTTTTATAACAATCATAAATTATATTCAATATTTGAAATTGGCCCATTTGGGAATTTGTTTATTGGCATAAAATTTATGCTGAGATCTTTGTTGTTTTATTTGTTGCTCAAGGTCGAATCAAAGGATTTTTGCAGTTAAGATGGTGTTTTTTGTAGCCGTTGTTTTGGTTGCTTGCCAAATTATAAATACCATTATAAATCTTCAAGCTGGTTCGTGTTTAGTTTTTAATTTTATTTCTCTGCAGGAAGAACAAAGAGAGAGGGAGAGAATTCTTCTTGCACATGATGCAGGTGTTTTAGCTAAAGCGATTCCAACTGGTTAAAATTTGTAATTGGTAAACAATGAAATTGATGAACGATGCAAAATGTTAATTAAGAATGACCCTAAAACAGGCTTTGTCAAGAACTAACTACAAATGAACTGCTTCATCGAACGCTGGACAGCGACTGAAAAGCTGTTTGCTCTCTTGGCACAAGCCTCGGCATGCGTTCGGTGTGAATAGCGAAATGTGTTCGGCCCTGCGTTCCAAGCGAGGCCATCAAGAGCAATACCAAAGACATTAGAACTCATAAAGTTGCGTAACGCAGTACAACCAAATGCCACAAGCTAGAGATTTCTTGGTCGCGTTGCGTTTAATGCATGTTTAAGACCATCAACGCAGTGTCGATGTATCGATCAGACAATTGGAGCGTGCCTTCCACTCTTCCTTATACAATTTCCACTACTTCGCTTGTATACTCGTTTCAATAACTTCAGAAGACATAAGAAAACTTAAAGATATCTTAATACAGGGGTGCCCAGAATGAGCTTACGGCCGCGTGAAAGCAAATACAAATGCACAAAATATATCTCAAGCAATAATAAAAACAATAAAAAGAAAGAGAATAGCGAAAAGCATTCGGACACTGCGAGCGAGGCGAGCGCTACCTAAGCATAACCAACATTATTGTTGCTTTTTAACTTGCCAGAGACATTGGAGAGATGATGTTGTTGTCTCACCAACAACAAAACCTTAGCTCGAGAAGAAAGAGAGGAGAGCATGCTTATGGATTTGTTGCTGCTTTATGTAGGCTTATGGCGTGCGTGGACCTTATACGCGCAAGCTATTCCTTTGCGAAAAACAACAACGAGTAAGTGGCTTGTATAAGCACATAAAATACTGCCACTTCTTTCGCATCAAGTGTCATTTGTATACTGAAGACGTGAAACTGAACAGAGAGCACTTTAGAGAGCCACCATACGACAGACAGCCGCTTAAGACCGAACTCAAACAACCGAGTTTTACTAATGTAAAATCAAAAATACGCATCAAAACGTTTATTGTCAATTTGGCGTTGTCTGTTATGGTCAATTTTGGAACTTGTGCTGTCTCTAGAATCCCCAAAAAGTCATAGCAATGCTGGCATGAAATGGCCTCTTGCTGACTTGCAGAAGATAGGCAAAGCCTGCTAATGATAGAATCGGCATGTTCTTGAAACAGCTGTATAGTCGACCATCCTCCTTTGTCGTGTGTGTGTGTCCTTATTTAAAAGTTATGACAAACAAAGGCCTTCTGAACTCGCTTTGTGAACCCGAATCCAAAAAGTTTCGCGTGCTCGAACCCCGTAGTAATAAGCCCCTGCCGATTTTGAGGAAGTTTGCAAATCTGGTTTAAAACACATCTCGGAGTAAAACAAGCTTGCTTACTAAGTCCATTGCTGAATGCGTAATTTGTGATTGCTATATCGACAGAGCTACCTGGTGGACGTACAATTTGGACAAATAAACCTAAAGATTCGCCTGTGCGCGTACGAAATGGTGGATGTTGCATACCACCGACACATGATACAATGAATACAAGGTAGCGCATAACTTTGTGAGTCTGTGACGTCATTTGACAGACTAGTCTTAGGTGGGGAATTTGAAGTTTTTAGTTTTAACTTGATTTAGGTCCGATTTCCTTCTTCCAGAAGCTCACAATTTACTCTGCTATTTGTAAGTTTATGTGACATATATGTAGCTCTATGTAGAAGATGAGAAATCGGTCCATAGTTCATTTGTTGATATAATTTCAAATCATTTTAATTTTGGTGACCGAAGCACACTTTGAAAAAATGTTAACAAAAACACAATATTGTGAATCTGTGACGGTACTTTTGGAAATTTTTGTTGGACAATCGACGCATTGCACTACCTTCTATTTTTAGAAAGAAGTTAGCGAAACAGATTTAGTGTGTTCCAGCATCTTACCGACAATTCTTTAAAGAAGTGACTAGTAGAGAGGAACTGAAACATACCATCTTTATTTTCACTGACGGTTCCAAATCAGCCGCTGACACTGCATATGCTGTCGTCGAAAATCCTACTACAACACTCATATCTGCTCGGATCAACAACTTCTGCTCCATATACACAGCCGAAGCCTACGCGATTTTACAGCCGACCAAATACGTATCAAAACAAAGGAAATCCCACGTTATCTGCACAGACAGCATGTCTTCTATAGCTGCAGTTAAAAACCCCAATAACACGTAGATAATAGCCTCTCAAATCAAAGACATTTTGATCGACAAAAAGACAAAAAAACTTATGTGGATACCAGGCAGATAAAGCAGCAAAACTGGCTCAAACAGACATGGTGCAACATCTTAATATAATGGAAAAGGCTGATCTGTTTCGTCTCATCTCCAATCATATAAAAAACAAGCACATATCGGACTGGGCAGGAGTTAACCAACTCTACACCCAATTCAATGTGGTTGGCTCAACGCCACGATATCCTCCTGAAGCGTAGCCTTTGGCTAGGACACACGATACTTACACATGAATTCCTTCTTAAAGGACAGCCGCCACCAAACTGCAGTTTATGCAACTCTCACACATTGACAGCTCAACATGTTCTAACCTCGGCAAGGACTTCAGTTGCCCTTGCACCTGTAAACGCTTTAAAGGATCCAACGGTCTCAAATAACAACTTAATATACGAATACATCACTAAAGCTGGACTTCTAAAAAAATCTAAATCTTAACCCATAATTTTAAGATGTATTATAATAAAAGGCGAGCCGAGAGCCCTGGCAGATAGTGCTCCTCTAAAAATTGTAGGTTAAGAATTATTATTGTTAACGTTTTCTTTACTAAAAAAAAAAAAAAGAAGATTTGGTGTTTCTCCTTCCTTTATTTCTAACTTCTGCCTTTTGTTCTCTTTTCTTCCTCCTTCTTTTCTTTTTCCTTTCTCCTTCCTCTGCCTTTCTTCCTTCCTTCCGTCCTTTTTCCTTTACACCTTCCTTCCTCATTCGTTCATTCTTTCTTAATTCTTTCTTCCTTCCTTCCTCCTTTCCTTATATCTTTTTCCTATCATCCTAATTCCTTCCATCCCCCTTCTTTCCACTCTCCCTCCTTCCTTCCTCCTACTTTCCTCCTTTCTTACTAATTCCTTCCATCCTACTTCTTTCCTCTCTCCTTCCTCCTTCCTTACTCCTACTTTCCTTCTTCCTTCCTTCGTACTTCCTTCCTTCGTACCTCCTTTCTCCTTCGTTCATCCTTTCTTCCTCATTTCATCTTACTTTCTTTCTCCTTTGATCCTTTTTTTTCCTCCTTTCTTTCTTTTTTGTTCCTTCTTCCGTTGTTCCTTCTTTCTTTGTTCCTTCCTTTCTTCCTTCCTCCTTCCTTCCTCCCTGCCAATTTCCTCCTTCCTTCCTTCTTACCTCCTTCCTTCATCCTTTCTTTTTCCTTTCCTCCGTCCTCCTTTCCTTCTCCTTACTTCCTCCTTTCATCCTAATTCCTTGAATCCTCCTTCCTTTCTTCGTCCTTCCTCCTACTTTCTTTCTACCTTCGTTCCTTCCTTCGTACTTCCTTCCTTCGTGCCCCCTTTTTCCTTCGTTCATCCTTCCTTCCTCATTTCATCTTACTTTCTTTCTCCTTTGATCCTTCTTTTTCCTGCTTTCTTTCTTTGTTCCTTCTTCCGTTGTTCCTTCTTTCTTTGTTCCTTCCTTTGTTCCTTCCTCCTTCCTTTCCCTTTCCTCCTTCCTTTTTTCTTACCCTTTTCGTTCATCCTTCCTTGCTCCTTTCTTCCGTCCTCCTTTCCTTCTCCTTTCATCCTAATTCCATCAATCCTCCATCTTTCCTCCTTCCTTTCTTCTTCCTTCCTCCTACTTTCTTTCTACCTTCGTTCCTTCCTTCGTACTTCCTTCCTTCGTACTTCCTTTCTCCTTCGTTCATACTTCTTTCATCATTTCATCTTACTTTCTTTCTCCTTTGATCCTTCTTTTTTCCTCCTTTCTTTCTCCTCTCTTTCTCCTTTGTTCCTTCCTTCCCCTTTCCTCCTACTTTACTTCTTTCCTCCTTTATCCATCCTTCCTTCTTCCTTTCCACCGTCTTCCTTTGCACCGATTTACTTTCCACCGTCCTCCTTTCCTTTTCCTTTCTTCCTCCTTTCATCCTAATTCCTTCCATCCTCCTTCTTTCCTCCTCCCCTTCCTCCTTCCTTCCTCCTACTTTCTTTCTGCCTTCCTTTCTCGTTCCTTCCTTCTTTTGTGCTTCCTTTCTCCTTCTCATCATTCCTCCTCATTTCATCTTTCTTTCTTTCTCCTTTGGTCCTTCATTTTTCCTCCTTTCTTCTTACTTTCTATCTCCTTTATTCCTTCTTCCTTCCCTCCTTCTTTTTCTCTTCGTTCCTCCTTCCTTTCCTTCCTTTCTGGTAAACAGTTAAGAGCAAAAGTTTTAAAAAGTGAAAGGAAATTTGTATTTTGACTCTCTCATGTGATTGTTGTTATTTGACAAAAGATTTCCTACACATGTATTGATGTCTGCACTGCCATAAGCATTGTTTGGGCATTCCTGCTTTCAGTCGTCTAATGAAAATTGACAGTAGAAAAACTTGAGCTGCTGAATACAGCCCATAATTGATGACACTTTCAGTTATGGAAGCCATTCCTTCAAGGTAACAAATCAAAGAATCATGCCCCCAGACCTTCAATTAGTGTTTCCTGCATCTTTCCACTTAGAAGACACACACACACACTCACACACACGCCTTGACCCACAAACCCACTTACCTATCCAAGCAAATGCCAAATCCTGAATGCCCTGTTCGAAAACTGAACTCTCCGCCTCGAGTAGGGTGCAAAAAAAAAATAATTTGATTTTCGAAAATAAAGAGCCGTGCGCCGATTTGCTCAGAGCAAAAGAGCGCGCCGGAGATCTAATTCGAAAATAAGTTTTTTTCGAAAGAGAGAACACAAAATGTGAAAGTTCATTGTTTCATTGAGGAAAATGGTGAAAAAGCAAATTATCTAACAGTTTGCTGCTCTTTCGAAATTGGAAAATGGTGTGTTTGCTTGATTTTCGAAATACGTTTTGGCGTTTTGGCGTGCGGCACGGCCGTATGCCTGCTCAGTGGTCTCTGCGGAGGTTTCACGTTTGAACGTCTCGTACAAAATTTCCACGGCAAAGCGCAATGTGAAAGCCAAAAGACTAGAAATAGCCTGGCGTGACGTCCCACTCAGACGACGAAAAGACAGCAGCAGCAGCAGCAGCAGCAGCGGCGGCGGCGGCAGCAGCAGCAGTACCGTGAGAGGATCAGTTCAGTGTAGATCAGCGGAAAAGTGTCGCAAATGCTGATAAGTTTCGAAATTGTTGAAAAATACGGCAACATTCCAGAGCAACAACAACAACAACAACTAACCAAGTGCTAAATCAGACGAGAGATTCTATAACGACTTGGCAGGTGGTTCCGCCGCGTGTGTCCAAGAAGAGTGTGTGTTGTGCCCAAGTGTCTGTGTGTGAGTGATAACAAATGATGATGTGCCACCAGGCGACATTATCGTCTGGGTTGTGAGCGACAACAGCAACAACAACAACAGCAACAACAACAATAACAATTCGGGGACTAGGCTGGATCGGGCCTCTTGGGGACCATGCCGGTCATTGCCGATGCCACCAACAACGATGAGCCACCAGCAAAATGTTGCAAACATTGTGAGGGTATGCCTAGAATTTACAAAAACCACAAAACTTTCAATTCTCTTCATATTTACCACGAGTTCACTAACCCAAAATCTAAATCCCCAACGGATCCACCGGCTATTAACTTCGGCCCAAAATCCAAACACTACGTTTCTCCACCTCCACCACCTCCCCCACACCCTCCTGGGCCTTTGCTTGTTTTCAATTGAAAGATTTATGCGTAATTTTCTCTCTTTGGCTGGCGGCACTTGACTGACTTGACTGGCATTAACTTTGTGCCCTCGGACCACCGTACTCTGTGTATTTGTTTGTTTTACATTTTTTTTTCGCTCCTGTTTTCTGTGCTTTGGGGCAATTGTTGGGCACTTTGTTTTTCCGGCTTTGTTGCCACTAAAAAACCCGCTGACGCGTCTACTTAATATTTTTTTTTTTTTTTTGAAAGCAACAAAATCATGACATTCGGCCTTAAAAATTAGCTAGCTAATAGTTTTGGTTATACATAATTGCTTTTACTTTGACATAAAACTGAAGACTTGGCATGGGTGGAAAATTATGAAATATTGGATTATTTGGTTTTTTTACTCATTTCTCATTCCTAGAAACTTGAAAATCTGTATTTCGATCTATACTTGGACTACTTTTTATGGGAAGTGACACGAATAAGTTCAGCTAAATTCGGTTTCAATTCGCAAAATTTCCCAACTGAGCATTTTAGGTAATTTTTCGAACATCTCTGGAGATTTCTGCTAACCCCCCCTGAATATATTGGTTTTATTCTATTCAACATTAAAAGGCAATCAAAACTTGTTTCATGTAATGTTATATTGGCTATCAAGAGCAAAGCTCAGTGTAAACCAACCTTATAACCAAGGAAAAGAGTAGCAGATAATTCCGATTTAAGATTTGTGACATATACATTCATATGAAATTTTCTATTTAACAAATCCATAAATATTGAATATTTTGTGTGAGTGTTTTCCATTGAAAGTCTCCGATCAATTCCGTATCGTAAATCGGTAATCGCTAATCGGAATTATCTACTGAATACGCCCATTGACTGATCGATCAGGAGTACTTTGTATCTATAACATTTTTGTTCTTAATATAGCAGGGATTTAAACCAGTTCTGAACCAAACCAAACCGCACCGAATCGTAAAGTAGTGTTGTGAAAACCATCGATAGCACCATCAATACTATCAATAGATATCGATACTATTGATGGTAGTGACCTCCTATCGATAGTATCGGAGCAGAATATTGCGCATTTTTAGAAAATTCATAGTGTAATAAGGTATGAGTAAAATTTTAGGAAATTGAACTTGTTATATTTATATGTATATTCATCCGATTTTAACCGAACCCAAAATTTTGTGAAAACTGATAATGTTCAAAACTGGAAGGTATAAAGACGCTGCCATTGAAAACAAAAGCTCCATAATATGTTTCTCAATTTTTTCTCCCCGGTGCATCCTACCCAGTCTTTGTGGTCCCTTGCAAAAGTTTGCCTCATGGTGATATTTTTTTTCTGGCAATTCTTCCTGGTAGGTTGGTATCTTGTAGTCGTCTTCGGATAGTTGGAGCACTAACTGAATTCCCAATTTCGGCTGCAATAGCCTTCGATGACTTAAATGGGTCCTTTTTGCTCAAAGTTACTATGTAGTGGTCAAGGGTTTCTGTTGTTTTTTGTGGCCTTCCACGGGTTTCCTGTCTTGGTTTTCTTTCTAATGCATTTTTAACAAAATTATGAGACCTGTTCATTAATTTGGCGATGGCTCGTAAAGATTTGCCTTCTTTTCTCAGACTAAGAACCAATCGAGCTTCTTCTTTATTAGAATGAGAATTTCGACCCATTTTTTCTAAAAAAAAATAATTATTTGATTCTCTGTATTGACAGGAGCTATACTTAATTTACCTTTAGTTACCTTTAGTTTACTTGTGAGAAACGGAGACTGTACCTATTATTATGATCAGGCGAAATGTGTGGTGGACTCGCAATTTATAGAAAAGCTTTGATATACGGGGCAGCCTCTCTTTCAACTCTTTGTCACAGTGTGGCCAGACATTGACAACAACATAAAACCAAAAATTAAAAAGTTGTTAACACTAAAAGTACGAAAAAACCATCTATAATTAAAAAATTCCGGTGTGTACCTATTAATATGATCAGGTGTGTATATAATATATATATATAAAGCGAGGCCATTAACTGGTACAGAGTATCTTATATTCGGGCTTGACCGACTTTCTCACTTGTTTTATGTTCGTTTTGTGTTGTGCCCAGCAAATAAGTTGCACTGTTCAAATGTCTTTGATCAATAAGTATTTATAAATCGAAGCTATTCCTTTTTGTTTAAGCGAACCGAGGTTCGGACCAAAACCTTGGGTTCAGGGGTTCCAGGAACCGGTCTGCGAACCGAACCTTAGACTTTACAACGGTTTCGAAGCCCCGGACCGAACATTCTGCAAAATTTTAAAGGTTTGCAGCCTTTGTTTTAACAACACTATCGTAAACCGAACTAGCAAATGTTTAAAAATGCTGAGCCGAACTGAAAACCGCAAAATAATTATTCGGTTTATTAGAAAATCGATGCTCTAGCAAAGTACCGCTAGAACCATCAATTCTTTCAGCAATAGAAATTTATCGATATCGGGTGAAGCTGTCGTAGAGAAAGCCAACGTACTTAAACTCAGGTCATCATGGACATTTTTACAATATCTTCGTAATGTTTAGGAAAAAGTTTGCTACGCTATGCATAAAGTCTGTGAACTAGTTCAAAAGTGGTTCAGAGCCATAGCTCAGAAATTTTTAAGCTATGAACTCTAACTTTCGTTTTAAGAACGGTTCCTATACAGACTTTACCAAAGATAGTTCTAGATATAGTTTAATATCCATACAGAGATATGATTATTTCAAAAGGTTAGCTTTTCATAAGGTAATATGATTGGTTGTTGGTCGCCGGGTGTGGCGCACCAGTAGTGTGTGTGTGGCTATTTGACTATTTTAAGGTGCGGTGGGCACGTCCTTGCTTCTATTGTCACTCACACTTTAAAGTGCGTTACAACTACAAAGTCCATGTGCATTGGCGAACCGAGCCAGCAAGGCGTACACGCAGACGGCGGTACAAACGAGACTAGCTGATAAGGGTTGTTTTTTTTCAGTTGTTGTAGTTGGACTGTTACCAAAATCAAATTTCGTGCTCACAACTGATTTAGAGATATTTAACCAAGTGTAAAGCAATTTTCAGCCGATTCAATTCTGATTATAAACTTTTCTATAACGGTATGACACATTCCGTAGAATTTTGTAAAATAAACTAATCCACACAATTCCGATGATCCGAGCGATGCCGGGTATTTAGCTAGTATATAGCATAAATGAAATATATTCTATATTGTAATTATGTTAATTAGAAAAATTGTGACACTTAATGAGAGTAATTTTTAAATATCTAGTTGTCCTTTGGCTACCAAGGGCCGTGCGTTGGCACGCGTTCAATGTCAAAGAACAGGGCCCAGCCCTCAAGTGGCTCGTCCGCCCGCTAACGAGCTGTTAAAAATAAAACATATTAAAAATTGTTGTCAACAAATGTTGAAATATATATGAAAAATTAAGTGAAAACAGAAATACAAATCACCAGCACCACGCACTTCTGACTTCTGATTCCAAAGAAAAACCATTCAAACTTTTTCTCATTGATCTAAATTACAACAAATCCAATTTCAAACACTTTTTATTCACTTCGGGAAAGGCAACGCATTTAAAAATAAATAAATTATTGTAATACCCAGAATTAATCACTTTTAAAAAGCAACGCCAACCTGAACACGAGGCATTTGCTAGCCATATACATAAAATGTCTTGTTTACAACAATGCACATTGTTTACAAATATATAACAAAAGGAGAAAAGAAAAAAACTAATTTTTGCGGCTAATAGGCAAACATAAAATCATTTTCTAAGCCTTGACACACTCTTTTTTTTTTGTAGTCATTAAATTCATATACATCTATGCTAAGAATATATATATATTCGATTTCTTGGAAATATAGTAAATTTTGTATCAAAATGCAGTTTTGGCTCCATGAAAAAAAAACAAATTTCACTGCAGACGTCGCTGTTGCTTTTCTTTATGGCTTTTTTATTTACATGAAATGAGGAGCAGCCTGGCTCCTAAATTAGCTGCCGTGCGACACTCGAAAATCACAACAACAGCAACAAAATTTAATAAAAAGCCCCAGAGAAACAAGTAAAAGGGCGGACACGTTGTCTTTTTCTCTTTCGGTTTTCGTTTTTTTTTTTTATGGCCATTTTCATTGTAATTTTGTAGTGTTGACTGGGGCACAAGGTGTTGTCATTTTGTGTATGTTTGTGTTTGTATTTTGGGCTCTTAAACACTTTAAGTAAGTGTTGCTGCGACGGGACTATTTTTAAAAACATCATCAACCCTCCTGACCGGCGCGTCGGGCGTTCCTCCTGTCCAGCCGTAAGTTGGCATGCATGTTAATTGAGTGCCTAGAGGGGGTGTGGAAACAATATTGAGTAATGAATTTATGTGGATTTTTGAAAGGCAAAAAAAATGTTGAATTAGCTTAGATGAGAGGACTATACCAAGACATGTTGAACTGTCTATTAGAATATTTATACAATTTATTGAAATTGTTCATTTTCATACACCCAATAAAAAAGTAATCATCAAAATGACACTATTTAGTCATCAATTTGAAACTATTGAGTATCAGTTTGTGTTTAATACACCAAGTATCAAGTTGATATATTGAAAGTATTAATATGATATTAAGAGGATATTGAATTGATACTAACTTATATCAGGCTGATACTTTTTTGTATTCATTTACTCGGTGAAACATTTTTCAACAAAAAAATTGTAATACCAAAGAGACCCACAAAAATTTGAAAGGTACTTATGATAGTAAAAAAAAGTGGGAGTGTCGTTAACACTCACAAGGCTTAGAATGTGAAACATGATGCTAAATTTTAGGGCTTCATTTCAAAATCACAAGCTCTCTTAATTTTATATAAATCAGCAATGGCAATGTTTCAAAAGAAGAAAACTTACGGGGAGTAGAAATACCAACAACAAGATCACTTGCTGTAGTGTTCTTACTTTTTTTTTTCTGTGACTCTTATTTATTGTGCTGCTCCAAAGAAAAATGAAACAACTACAGTGGCAAAAGAATAACAGGAAGAAAGAATAATCTCCATCATTCATCTGCCACACTCTTGCTACACTGTTACTACACTGTTCCTACACTGTTCCTACACTGTTCCCACACTCTTTCCACATTCATCCCATACTTTTCCCACTTTGTTCCCACACTCTTCTCCCACTGTTCCCACACTTTTCCCACGCTCCTCCCATTCACTTCCCACCCTATTCCCACACTCTTTCCACACTCTTTCCACCCTATTCCCACACTCTTTCCACACTCTTTTCACACTGCCCCTACACTTTTCCCACACTTTTCCCACACTCTTCCCACCCTGTTCCAAACACTGTTCCCAGACTTTTCCCACACTCTTCCCACACACTTCCCACACTCTTTCCATACTCTCCCCACACTATTTTAACACTCTTCCCACACTCTTACCACACTGTTCCTAAACTGTTCCTAAACTGTTCCCACACTCTTCTCACACTGTTTCCTGACTTTTCCCACACTCTTCTAACACTCTTCCCACACTGTTCCCACACTCTTCCCATACTCTTCCCACACTCTTCTCACACTGTTCCCAGACTTTTCCCACACTATTCCCACACACTTCCCACACTCTTCCCAAACTCTTCCCACACTCTTTTAATACTTTTCCCACACTCTTCCCATACTCTTCCCACACTCTTACCACACTGTTCCTAAACTGTTCCCACACTCTTCTCACACTGTTCCCTGACTTATCCCACACTCTTACCACACTCTTCCCACACTGTTCCCACACTCTTCCCATACTCTTCCCACACTCTTCTCACACTGTTCCCAGACTTTTCCCACACTATTCCCACACACTTCCCACACTCTTCCCAAACTCTTCCCACACTCTTTTAATACTTTTCCCACACTCTTCCCATACTCTTCCCACACTCTTACCACACTGTTCCTAAACTGTTCCCACACTCTTCTCACACTGTTCCCTGACTTATCCCACACTCTTACCACACTCTTCCCACACTGTTCCCACACTCTTCCCATACTCTTCTCACACTGTTCCCAGACTTTTCCCACACTCTTCCCACACTCTTCCCACACTGTTCCCACACTCTTCCCACGCTCTTCTAACACTCTTCCCACACTCTTCCCACACTCTTCCCACACTCTTCCCACACTCTTCCCATACTCTTCCCATACTCTTCCCACACTCTTCTCACACTGTTCCCAGACTTTTCCCACACTCTTCCTACACTCTTCCCATACTCTTCCCACACTCTTACCACACTGTTCCTAAACTGTTCCCACACTCTTCTCACACTATTCCCTGACTTTTCCGACTCTCTTCCCACACTTTTCACACATTCTTTCCACTCTGTTCCCATACTCTTCCCACACTTTACCACATTTTTCCCACTCTGTTCCCACACTTTTCCCACCCACTTTAGACCCATGCCCCACCCACCCTTCTTCTTTCCTCTTAGCCCCCACCCACCCTCTACCAACCATCTTGCGTTTGTGTGTGACACTTCACAAAACAATATATGAATGACGTCAGCGTCACGTGACGCTGAAATCAAATTTTACTCCTACTAAAATCTTCCGTACCGAAATTATAGATGTTTCACATCAAAAAACTCAGGCTGGGTTTGGTGTGATTGGCTAAGGTTTTTTATTTTTGAAATATTCTACTGAAGTTTTAAGATTTTTTGTAAAAATGTTATTATGTTATTATGAAGTCTATATCTACTAAACTAATATATTTGGAATTTTACTTTACTAGCTCTTAACCAGGCTTACACAAACACATCTTTGAACCTCTCAACATCTCAAGCGTCGACGAACATGACATTTTGAGCTTTCGAACTAATATTTGTTGACATTGAAAATGTTTAGTATCAAATTAATACTTTTTCGTATCAAATTAAAATGCAAAGGATCAATTTAATACCCAAAACAATAATTTAATAATTTCTGGTACTATATTGATACCAAAAAACTGTCATATAGGGTGGGTCCTTGAAACCAGAGAGATAGTTAGAGTGAATGTATGTGCATATTTATTTTATGTGTAGTTTAAATATTAAAATCACATTTCGTTTCAAATATCGCATATGGGTATTATGTGCTAAATGCTTAAATCAGTCATTTAGTTTTATATTATCTTACACAAATTTACACAAAATCTGTTATATTTTGTTTTTTTTTCAACATTTTCTAAGATCAGGTCTTCAATGTCTTCAAAAGGCTCTGAAGCGTTTATCTTATTATAAGAAAAGTAGTCGCGCAGTGAATCTAAATTTAGAAGGGTCTCTTTGGTTGATGGATTTTTAACACTGAAATCAGATTGAGCGAAGTTTTCCTCATCTTCAATTGGATTTTCCTTTTCTTCCAATACGTCTGCAATAATATACTCGTCCGAAATAGTTCCAAAACAGTTAAGATCATTGTCGCATTGAATGTATTCGGTGTCTCGATTGGACCATCCGAAGTTTTCGCGCTCTGCATCTGTCTCAGCAGCCATATCAGTCTCTGTAAATCGTTTAATTCTCATGCTTGCCTTTGTAAATTCCGTTTGGAAGTAGAACAATTTGGTTTCATGGGCATTAAATTTGCCATCTGGAGTAAAATTGTCCAGAATATGCGGCAAATGATTTGAGATAAATGCGACCGCACAACAAAATAAAGCTATCCTTATCAGCGGTTGTTGTGGCGTCTGCTTGTGTGATTGCCCTTGAATCGACACCTCGGACGGATGCAATTACTAAAGCGTCTAAGTGTAACCAGTTTTCACCTATAGAAAAACTCATGAACAACATTTAAAAAAAACTTTTACACTTTTACCAGTCGTTCGTGTCAACTGTGAACTAAATAGTTCTTAAACTTTTCCGTTAACTGTAAACTGTTTCAACTTTTTCCCCCCCCAAGAGCCTTTGATGTACTTACAAGTCACATTAGTCCATATGTGCCCTTTGTTTATCCATCCAAATGACACAATAAAATTAGTTACACTCAATTTGACTGCTATTTCTTTTGCTTTTGCCTTTATAGTTGAACCAGAAGTAGTAATGTTTTGAGTTTGTGCCAATAAAAGCGCATTTTCTCTATGTCAGAGCCAAAGTTTTTCTTGCTATTGAGTTTTACTAATTGAGAGATATGGAAAGAAGTGAAAAGTAAAATTAAGTGTGTGCTTTTAGTTATTGAAGCGCACGAATATAGGAATTTGTTTATGTTGTTTTGTTGTAATGATTGTAAGGAGAGGCATTTGGCAATCATGCATTCTTTAGCAAAAAGCCTACTGATGATTGAACCACAAGGTTCACGAAACAGTACTGTATAGGTAACCAGCTCTTTTTGGTGTAAAATGCATAAGTTGTTCACACTTGTTCGGACTTCGAGCCAGCTAAACTCGCTAATTAGGATTTAGTTTTGTACATAAGAATGACGAAATCTGTTTTTCCATAAACGTTTCTTAATTGGATATAACACTGTATCCATATTTGTTGTAATTACCTAAGACAACTTTGATCATTAGCTTGGTTAACTATATTTTATTTATAAGAAATTATAAAGTATAAGTAGAAAGATGTCAATTCAGCTATTTCAGCTTTAGTCCACCCAATACCACTTTGTTCTTCACATTTTACTACACAGAGAATACAAAATTGGCTACACGGCGCGTGTAAAAATGTCAATCCTAAACGAAACGTATTTTGGCCTGCTAAATTGCATACGCTAAATGTAGAATGCAGGAAGCTACACGCAGAAAAACTGCATGCAACATGTAGAAAAGAAAAATGTAAACGCCGCATGTAGAAAACAAAAAGCTACATTACACTTGTTGAAATGAGAAACGTAAACGCGGCATGTTTTCTACATAGCTACTCAAAAGTAATGGGTGGACAAACGTGTAGAAATCCTACATTTTGTAACGCTACTTTTGGCCGGGGTGTAGCTCGCCGGGGGCAGGGGTCACAGAAATTTCTTTTCTTTGTTTTGTAGTCGGTGGTTGCTGTACACGAATTTCCCTTGAGTCCTCCCAAAAAGAACACGAGTGGTGGATCGATAGGGATATTCGTGGTGTTGGGTGGTGGGCTTCGATGGCACCGATGATGGTCTAGAGGCGGCGGGGTATTCTCCACGCGAGAATTATGATGTTCCTGGAACCGCTGAATCTTAGCCACAGATGCGGGCGTACTCTGAGCCCCGAGATCGGGTATGAGGCAGATTCCCAGCGCGGATGAGGGTATTCGCGGGCGGGGTGAGGGGTATGGACAGATGCAGGGCGCACTCTGAGCCACGAGGTTGGATGCACAGCGCACTCCCGGCAAATCTATGGTACTACGATGTTGAATGGCTTACCTGCACATTTTGAGCTTTGATCGAGAAGTGATCTCTCTGGAGTTTAAGTTCGTCTTATATAGCGCTCGCTCTGTTTTTGGCCTCACGCCACGTCGAGCAATATCCTAACGCGTTTGCTCATTTTGCTCGATACTTTCTCGATAGTTATCGATATTTTCGCATTAGGCGCCTTACTTAAAATAACAATGTCCGTTACCAGTTTGAATTTTAACGGTGTGCTTATTTATTTATATTTACAACATTTTGTAGTTTGTGACTCGTCACAATTTTCTTGTAGATTTTGCATATTTTTTTTTTCTGTGTAGTGTTAGGGTCTGGAAAAGCATTTCGCTCTCTAATTAGTTTCATTTAATACCATATACTAAAGTTACAGAGGCACCATATACAGGCTAATCCACTTTATTTTAAATGTTTGCCAAGACTTAGACTTTTCATATTGTAGTGAATTTTGGTGAAATTTGGGGGGTTCGCCTTGCTGTGGTTTCTAATATTTGTGCTTTATATGGGAAATACAATCCAGCTGTTGGCCAGGCACGTCGAGCAATAGAAAAAAAGGCAATCCGATAATTAATTAGTTAAACTGCAAAGCATTCTTTAATTGAGACGTGTCATTTCGACAAGACAGGGCTTAAAATAACAGATAAGTTGTCATCGACCGCAATTGATGTATCGATAACTCAACACATGACACTGCCCTCTGTATCGACTGTGTTTTCTGGGACTTAAATCACGAAGTCGCAACTCAGGTTTGCTACAATCTCTTTATCTTTATCGATTCACCAAGTTTGTTGAGAATCAGATGAACAAAAGTGAAGTTATAAGCAAACAAAAATTTTATGCCTCAGCGCTACCAGCAGCTGTTAAAATATTTACATAGAAGGGAGAGCAAATAGACTGAGAGAACTGCAGCTAAAATATAAAATGACTTTTTTTTTTGCTTGATTTTATATGAATCACAAAAATTTCTAGCATTTATCAGACCTTACAAAAAAACAAAAAAATTCGACTCAAATTCCCACTTCAAAATTAATCAAATGCCTGAGAATTGAAAGGGAGAGATCGAGTAGAGAGTGAGTAAGAAGAGGCCGTAATAAATTTGAAATTTCACTTACAAAAAGAAGGGGCAAAAACACACGCGAAGCAACAAAGTGGCAAATAAATTTGCACTTGCATCATCATGAAGAACCACACAGTGGCAACAACAAGAACAACAACGTCTACAATGGATATCCATGGCAGCCAGGGCGTCGGGTCCAATTGTTTTTACTCGCAGCTCGCCTGCGCGCCAATGTGTGAAAAACATGCCGCAAAATTGCCGAAAAGCCACACGCACACACGCACACCCACACACACACTCACACAAATTGAGACTGCTGTATTTTGCCCATTTTTGTAGTCAAATTTCGGGCCTCCCCCTCACACACTCACACACACACACACAACGCTGACGTCTTTTGCTTCGCGTACAACGTGGCGTATGAATATCTAAAAATTTTCGATTTTTATTGTTGTTGTTTTCAACTTGCGCAATGTTTACACACATCGAAACGGCAACAGCAGCCAAAGTCAAAATTCATGTAAAATGATGCGAGAGGCAGTCATCGGGGGTCTAAAAGGCATTTCTCATAGTTGTTGTGCATTAATTTTGCATATTGCAGACATATGTTCCATCCAAAAAAACACTCATAAGAGAGCGAGAGAGAAACAGCAACAGGCAGTTCCATATACTACACCCGTATGGCATCTATATTTTATACATATTTTTTTTTTCCCATACTGTCCAGTTTTACCTCGTTTGGCTGTTATGGGGCTGGCCAAGAAATTCAGCTGAAAAATCTGAAATGAAAGCGCACGCATTTGTGCAAATAAACAAACGATTGCCACCAGGGCTAGGTAGGAGGTGCTGGCTGGATCAAAACAATGCCAACTGGAAATGGACAGTGGGCAGTGAGCCTATTGTTAGTTAGTTTTCTAAAGCCGTAGAATGGAAAATATTTGAATATATGTATGTTTGTTGTTCTTTGCAAATTAATACAGGCGAGGGCAGTTTGATTACGCAGGCAGATTAAATTTACGGGTATTTGGAAATAGAACCTATGTAAGTCCACCTGACCTGAAATGAAATCATTAACCGATTCATAAACCGAATAGCAACTGGTAAGCAGGGATTGGAAAGGTACTTGATTTTCTTACCTACACTGAAAAAAAAAATCAATTTAAAGTATAGATTGAAAATCTCGTTTTCGAGAATCTTGCATTCTTATAAAAACAATATTGAAAAACCTTGAAATGAGCTTAGAAATCTTAAAAACAAGATTTATCATCTTGCAACTTATCAACCATTCTACAGTTTTCTGTAAAGCTTCAGTTGAAAAATTTTATGTTATATATAGATTTATTTTCGGTTGCAATGCAACCCACCCCTCCTGGGACTCGAACCACGACCTCTTCATTCTAAGACACAAAGTTGAAGCTTTTGGCACGGCCGCTTAGCTGGCAAACCAGTTGTAGTATAAGAACTCAGCCTGCAAAAACCTCGGCTCTTATACTGCGACTGGTTGAGCCTAACAATTGACTCTCGATTGTAAAGCCAGCTAAGCGGTTATGCAGAAGGTACTGAGTTCAAGTCCCAGTAGCGGCGGATTAATAATTTACAATTTATATAAGTTTTTCAGAAAGAAGAAAATGTAACTAAAACAAAGTTAAGTTAAGTCACTGCTTAGTCACTGTCAATTCACTGTCAAGTCACTGTTAAGTCACTGTAAACTCACTGCTAACAGACTGTTAACCCCTCTTTCCACTTCGTTTGGGCGCATATCTTGTCCAGAGAGATTGTCGTTGTGCACTAGTTTTGGATTTCCGTTGTATTTCTGTCAAAATATTCTTAAAGTCGTCTTTGAATAACCCCTATCGATCCCTTGTTAACTAGTTTTTCTGAGTGGCCAGGTAGCCAGACGAGATTTGGTTTTTTCTATAATCCAACTTCAAGAGACAAAAAAAAACCTTAATCGAACCGGTTCTAGAACGAGTGAATGAAGTGATCTCATTCCAAAGGTCTTTTTACAGCAGCGATGGTCACAAGAACCCCCTGGGGGGGCGAAGACATTTCGCTATTTACACATAAACGAGCCGAACGCATGTTGAAGCTGAGGAGAGGAGAGCAAAAAGCCTTTTAGTCGCTGGCTAGCCTTTGATGCAGTCAGGTCGAAGCAAATTCGCGGCGGTTTTGTTTTTTCACACACTAATACACTCTCACTTTTTGGCCTCGTTCTCGTTGACCAACGCTGTTTTACAGGGTATTTTTCACTCTTCCCTCGGAGTTTCTCTACGACGACTAAATTGCAAAATTGCTCAGTCGACACCGCTTCTGTCAGAGATTAGTCAGCTGTTCGCTCTGTGGACGCATTTGGTTATATTTCAAGCTTACAAGGAGTTCATTCAAAAGCAAGTTTCCCAGAAGTATATGATTCCCCCTCCTCATGACTATTCTTATATTACTATCGATGCATCGATTGCACTTGTATAGAATTATGTTAAGATTATGCTTACAACACGCTCTGTCATAGTTGACATTGATGGACGCCTCAGGAGGTTATTTGTCACAGGGTGCCTCGAGTGATCATATAGTTAACCTTGACCGCAGCCGCAGCGAGCAAATGATTCGCAAGAGAATATGATCTTGGGTTATAATTATCCCATCCCTGTCGAATTATGACACCGTTTCGTCTTGTTTTAAGACAATAATCTTGGTTTTAGATAGATTTTTTTCTCATTGTAGGTACGGTACAAGGTAAACATCAAAAAATATACCTATGTAAGGTTCTATCCGGAATTTCCAGTACCTAGGTAAAGGTAAAGGCACAAAAAAAGGTACTTTTAAATTAAAAAGCATGGTTCATCCATTTTTATTAGTAATGAATATATGAAAACAAAATAAATTTACTTCATTACAAACATTTTTAGAGTCATACTGAAAGTGCATAAATCCAAATATATGGTTTAAAAATGGAACATTTTGATTTCTTATGATGTTATATTATTAAAATGTTTCTTATATACTGTCATGCTTTTTATACCCTTGCAAAGGGTATTATAATTTTGCCCAGAAGTTTGCAACGCATAGAAATATTCATTTCCAACCCCATAAACTATGTAACTTCTTGATCAGGGCGACGAGATGAGTCGATTGAGCTTTGTCCGTCTGTCTGACGCAAACTAGAGTCTCACAGTTTTAATGCTATCGAGCTGAAATTTTGCACAGAGTCTTCTTTTTACTGCACCCTGCCAATAGATCGGAACCGACCAGATCGGATGACCATATCGTATAGCTGCCATAGGAACCATCGGTTAAAAAATGGGTCTTAGTGAGAAAAACTTTTTTGTTTTCAAAGTCAGCGTCGCCAAACTCGTCCATTATGAATAATATATACTTTCAAACAGATTTGCAAATTTTGTTCAAGATCGGATGACTATATCGTATAGCTGTCATAGGAACCATCGGTCGGAAAATAGGTCTTACTAAGAAAAACTTTTTTGTTTTCAATGTTAGCCTCCTCCAACTCGTCCATTATTGATATTATATGCTTTCCAACAGATTTGCAAACTTTAGTCAAAATCGGATGACTATATCTTATAGCTGCCATAGGACCGATGGGTCGGAAAATGGGTCTTAGTGAAAAAAACTTGTTTGTTTTCAAGTAAATCGTACTTAAGGTCGGTGATTCTTAATACTAAGCGCTTTCAAACTAATTTGGAAAAGTTGATCGACATCGGGTGACTATATCTTAAGGTTGTCATAGAACCAATCGGTCGAAAATGGTTCTTAGTAAGAAATTTGTTTGGTTTTTAATGTAAGCGTCCATAAACTCACTGATAACTAATTTTATATGCTTTCAAATACATACGCAAAATTTGGTCGAAATCGGATGACTATATCTTAAGGCTGACATAGGACCGATCGGTCGGAAAATAAGTCTTAGTGAGAAAAACTTTTTTGTTTTAAATTTTATCTTTCTTAAACTCGGCGATTGTTAATTTGATATGTTTTCAAAAAGATTCGCGAAAATTTGTGTTTATCTGTCGGAAAATGGGTTTTAGTTACAAAAATTTTTATACTCTGTACCGAAGGTACATAGAGTATATTAAGTTTGTGCAAAAGTATGTAACAGGGAGAAGGAATCGTTTCCGACCCTATAAAGTATATATATTCTTGATCAGCATCAACAGCCGATTCGATATAGCCATGTCCGTCTGTCCGTCCGTCCGTCCGTCCGTCCGTCCGTCTGTCCGTCTGTCCGTCCGTATGAACGAAGAGATCTCAGAGATGGTAAGAGATAGAGGTTTGACATGTATTGGACATATATTTGTTATACTTGCAGGCAGATCAAGTTTATTTTCAATTTTTGCCACGCCCCCTCCCGCCCCCGCAATTTGGAAAAAACGTCATATCTCCTACAGTTTTGAAGATAGATCGTTCGTACCTTCTAGAGATACCTTGAAAACAAAATTATTTATCGATTTGCTGAAGGAATGATAAAGATCGGATGAACGATACTCAAGTTATGAGCAAAAAACGGCCAGTAAACACCCCCCACCCATCACCACAGCATTCTATTGAACGGCAATCTTAATGAGAGAGAGAGAGAGAGAGAGAGAGTGAAACTTAGAGATGAGCGCGTATAACTCGTGAGCAAATGCGAGCTGCGACGTTAAGGGTACAGAGTATGTTATAGTCGGGCTTGACCGACTTTCTTTCTTGTTTTGTTTTTGGTTTTTGTTGATTTTTATGAAAGCGTTTTTAAACTCTGACATTTCAAAAACAGCATTTTCAAGGGTATAAAAACTTTGGCACAGACGAAGTTAGCTTGGCCTTCTCGTTTAACATAACAAAAGTTTCAAATATTTCGTTACTTAGTCTGTTCCTTTTTGGTTTATGGCCTCCACAGCTAAAAATTCTTTAAACTGGGGCAAAGCTAGGCAAAATGGTATCATACTTAAGAAAACATTGCAAATATTTATATAATTAACTATGGGTTAGGTTAGGTTAGGTTAGGTTAGGTTAGGTTAGGTTAGGTTAGGTTAGGTTAGGTTAGGTTAGGTTAGGTTAGGTTAGGTTAGGTTAGGTTAGGTTAGGTTAGGTTAGGTTAGGTTAGGTTAGGTTAGGTTAGGTTAGGTTAGGTTAGGTTAGGTTAGGTTAGGTTAGGTTAGGTTAGGTTAGGTTAGGTTAGGTTAGGTTAGGTTAGGTTAGGTTAGGTTAGGTTAGGTTAGGTTAGGTTAGGTTAGGTTAGGTTAGGTTAGGTTAGGTTAGGTTAGGTTAGGTTAGGTTAGGTTAGGTTAGGTTAGGTTAGGTTAGGTTAGGTTAGGTTAGGTTAGGTTACGTTACGTTACGTTACGTTAGGTTAGGTTAGGTTGCAATGCGTGAAATGAGAAGATCCAATTTCTTCACTTAGGCCATCGAGGGCCCGTTGTGGTACCATATAACCCTTACTACGCTGGGGTCGTAGAGGGGAGGGTCTGTCCCGTTTAACCATTTAGAAAGTAGCACAATTTTTAGCAAAGGAGCAACACCTATTTCAGAAATGTCGTATAGGAAAGGACTTCCCTCTAGCGGAAAGATATTGAAATATATGATATATTATTGTGTGTGGTAGAGCGCCATCTTGTTGAAACCAGTGGTGCACAATACGCTTTCGACGAACAATTGGCATCTAAAAATTGGTTATCATATCGCGATAACGCTCCTGATTAACGGTTATCGTTTGGCCATGTAAAAATTGGCTCAAACAGCCAAAGGAGGGCCAGGGCCAAGTTTCTCCCGATCTCTTGGCCATCTTCATCTTCGAAAAAGAACGGCTCTATAACCATTTTATCACAAACGCAGCTCCAAACAGTGACCTTTTCAACGTGAAGAGGTACCTCTTGCACATCTTTTACGGATATTCAGTGGCATAAATACGGCATAAATGTTCAAAGTGAAATGAGCTTCATCGGTCATGATGTTGATTTTTCACAATTGACTTGTTTTGTTGAATGTAAATTTCCACAATCTGAGAGAGTTCGCGTGGCGTGTACTGTTCCATGGTAAAAATCTACTTAAACTGACGCTTCAAACGCGCTTTGTAAGCTATTAGTCGATCTCGCATCGCTGTCAAAAGTTATAGTGTTGCCAGATGGGTCCGTGGAATATGGCAGCAGAAATCAAAAGTGTTATCAGTCTCTTATTCTCTTGTTTATACGTTTCAATTAGTAAAATCAATAAGAAAAATTTCAAAATTTTTAGCCAAAAACAGAATAGGTTGGATTTACAATTTTTCGTTTTGTTTTGTTCCTTCTGTATTTGCACAAATATGCATATAATCTAGACAATTTTGAACTATAAAGATTGAGTTTTTGCAGGGATCGGCAAAGTGAACAGAAAATCTGCCACTGGCAACTGAGCAAACCTTTGTATACTTACACAGAGAACAAACACAGAGCTTTCAAAAGCTTCTTTGCTCGGCCGCAGTCAACGCATTAAGCAATAACATTGATAACTTTTTGCTGCAGCGTGTTGGTTTTGATATAGTTCGTTTGCAACGTGATCTTCTACTGGAGTTATTTTAGACCGTCCTTCTTTGCTGCAGTTAAAACATTCTTCAACTCAGCTGTTCTCCTACGCGTTTCGGCTAGCTTTTGCTGCCTTCTTCAGGGAATCTGTTCAGCGTTTAAAATTCTTCCCACCCCCGAACTAAGTACATACATATTCTCCAGCTTTTTATAAACTTTGTGTAATTACTTGTTTTTTTTTTTTGTTTTTAAACACAGATTTTGTCCTTCTCACTATCATTATCATCATGTTGCATTTTCCTACACACATCCTCACCTCATTCTCGAGTCAAAGACTCCGGCGCACGCCTCATTAGAACACCTTTCAGTTTGCTATGTAATTTTCGCAACATTTTTAATGGCGTGCGGGTACGTTTTGGCACTCGAGTGACCGTGTGCGTTCCTTCCCCCATTTGTGGTGGCCGTGTTGCGTCGCACGCAAAACTATTTAGAGAAGTGTCATGAAATGTCTGCATTTGCATTTGGCCATTGCAACAATTTCACCATCCTCGTCGCAGCTGTAGCTGGTGCAGTCACACGCCTGCCGGACACCATCCCATCCCATCCCATCCCCCCATGTGCGGCGCGGGCGTTGATAAATTACAAAACATTGCATTTGGCTATTTTAAATGTGGCATAAAATTTGCATTTGATATTTATTTTTTGATTTTTTTTAACGCCAACTTTCGCTTGAAGCTGTCATCAACGGAATCGAGGTTGATTCTCTTGCTAAAAAAAACAAACATCCTAATCTTCCCGTGGAGCAAGTGGGCGTAGGCGTCTCTTTGCTTGGCTGTGTAAAACTGTGTCAGATTCCTCATTAACTTGATTTTGTTTTCGAGTGCATGAGACATTTTTATTTTCTACTAAACAAAAGCCCCCCAAAACGCAAATAGAAAGAAAAAAAAAAAGAAGAAATTTTGTTTGTTTGGCGTTTTTGTGATTTATTTACGCTTTGACAAATGCACAAAAATTTGACCATGGTATGTCAAGAAGTGTGGTCATTGTATTCTTAATGTCGCTTCGATATAGATAAATGGCAAACAGGCGGGCCCACCAAATGAGGAACGAGAGATGGATTAAACAAAAAACAAAAAAAGGCTGTACTGATATGATTAAGAAGTTTTTACAGCTTATGCTGTTTTTCTAGAACGAACCATTTGGAATTATATTCGTCTATAGTAAGTCTTGAACTAAGAAATTGACTTAAGATCTTCATGAGGTGATAAACATATACCAAGGATAGAAGCTGTGATCTCTGCTCCAAAGAGAAGCATCCCGTTAGGTTATGTCCCTAATTTCAACAAATGACATTTAGTGACAGATACAACTTGCCTAAATTGTTTCTGATGCTCCTCACAAGATATTGAATTTTAAAATAAGTACAAAATATGCTTAATTCAAGTCTAATAAATTCTAAAGTCAATCCCCATACATTCGTTAAGCAAAACAAAAGTTCATAAAATGGATTTCATGTCCTTCTCTCCTTTAGATATATATAGAAGAGAACTGAACTTAAAAGGCAATCTTGCTTGTCTCCAGACTCTGTGGGATGCCACCCCGTCCCATTTTGCAGCTTCGTTTACACATAACATTTTCTGGAGCGTGTTTGGAGATGTATATACTATACCGTCTAATATCAATGTTAACTTAACATACTGTTAATTTTTGGCTGGATACATTAACACAAATTCTTTTCCTTTTTCCTTTTGTGAAAAAACACCCTCCACACCTTAACCAGACCTTGCGGCCCCCTGGCATTGGCCTCCATTTTAGTGTTTTGCATTTTTCATGGAAATAAGTTCAAAATCAAGGTCAATGGGCATATTTAAATCATCATTTTATTGGTCATGCTACACGACCTCAAGCAATGCCGCCATGAATACAAATTGTTGCAATTTTACAATAAAAACTTCATGGCATTTCATTTCAATAATGCAGTTTGGATGGAGAGCAGAGAGAACTGTCTGAAATTGTCTGAAACTGGCTTATTAAATAAATAAAGAAAGAAAGCAAAAGGAGACCGAACACATGTTGCACGGCGGGGGCAACGTCGGAAAAACTTCAACTAAATTGCCAAGAAAAATATTTTCCAATAAGCCAGAAAGTAAAATGAAAAGAATTTAAGCACACGGCACATAAAGGAGAGAAATAACGGAACGAAGACAAACAATTTGTTTATCACAGCGAAAGGAACACCTGCAGATTGCTTTGTTCTCTCTCTCTCTGGAAGAGATTGGAATGCAGCATTAGGTTGCTAGGGAACAAATCTTTGCGGTCATTAGAAAATAAGCCAAGCTAAGAGTAGACTGATTTATACCCAGCAACTCAGTTTATAAAGGTTCCATGGACAAAAAATGAGAGTGTGTTAAAGCGATGCGAATAAGTTTTCACCTGCTTCATGCAAATGTTATTGAAGAATTACCCTAAAACAAGGTTTGTCAGGAAGAGCGAGGCGAAAAAGTGAGAGAATATTGGTGTGCTACGTAAACTAGCTCTAAGCTGCTTCATCTACTGCGACTGAAAAGCTGTTTGCTCTTTTGGAACAAGGCTCATAATGCGTTTAGTAGTAAGGAAAAAAGGAATTGAATAATTGAAATAACAAAATTTGACTAAGGTTTGATTATAATCAATGTTAGTTTCATTATACTCTTGCAGAGGGTATATTAAAATTGTGCGGACTTTTGTAACGCTTAGAAGGACCGACCACATAAAGCATATATATACTTGATCAACATGACAAGCTGAGTTGATATAGCCATTGTCCGTCTGTCCGTCTGTTTCTTTGCTATCTCCTCCGTCAGTTTTAAACTTTACACAAAGTTCTTAGGTACAAATATGCAGCACATTTGTCGGAACCGGCCGGATCCGATGACTCTAACATATAGCTGCCATAGGAACGATCGTTCGAAAAAAGTAGTTGTTTGACTAACAAGCTTTTTTGTTAGTTTTAGTTGCGATTAATTTAAATAAATTACACGGTTTTTGTTTCGATTTTTGGTTTTTATTTGCGAGTTGAGCTTGGAGCAAAGGTCCGCTTCGATGCTGAGATTGCGAAAGAGTGAGTATACAAGCGAAAGTTGGGACCAAGTGTCCGCTACGATTTCGAGATTGCGACTGGTTAGGAGTGGAACCGGCTGTCAGCTGGAACCTCCAATTAGCAAATGAGTTCAAGAATTAGGAGAGTGGACCAACTGTCCACTGCAACCTACGATAAGCAACTAACTATGCGTGTGGGCAGGCTAAGCCAGCGGATGCCCAAAATGCAAGCGAGAAGAAATTAAATAGATAAGCGAGAGAATGCAAGCCGTTAGATCGCGAACCGACAGAGAGCAGCTTACATGCAAATACAATAGAGAGATAAATTTACAATATTTGTGTGTGTTTATGTCTAAGCGAAAACCATGGGCAACACCAAGTCAAAACAATGCATTTAGTTACGTTAAGTTGCACCATGGAACAAATTACGAAAATGATTCACAGCTTATCGGCTGCGTGACCCGACATACTCCCCCCGTTGAAAGCCAGCCTTTCAACAAAGACCAAGGGAAGCAGCCATGTTTCGCCGACAACTGTCTTAGGAATGTATAGTCCATGCTGGTGCACAGACGACGTCATCTATAAGGAGCAGCAGCCGCATATGACTGCTCGCACTATAACTCCAATTGTAGTTCGTAACAGAGCCACTCGGGATGCACCATCTCCTCCAGAAATTAGCTCGACCACTCGTGCTAACGGCCATTTCAAGAGTAGGAGATTCTCGTCTCTAACCAGAAACAAGTTGCCGATCGCCCAAACAGGCTTCGGAGTGCGCCACTGATGCGCTTCTGGCAGCAGCACCCGCAAGGGAGAATGGGTCCTATTGTTGTCGACAGCGATATTGACAGCCAGACCTAGAACAAGAAGATGAGAGTTAAAGACTACAGTGAAGCAGTCTAAGCAGGATTGTTGCTCTCCAAGATTGGCAACAGGCAAGTCCATGAACGAGCAGGGTAGTCTATGTTTCGTCTTCTGAATCAGCATCCAGCGTAACTCCTTGCGAGCGCATCTAAATTGTGTGAATAGATAGCTCCGACGCTGATGCTTTGCCACAAGCCATTTTCCATCACTTGCCCAGCATCCAATCCAAATGAATGCTATATAATTTCGAGGTTCCGTCATGAACATGAGATTATGGGAGCTGGTCGTGACAGCAATTTGAAGGTGACATCGGTAGAGCTGAATGATGAACTGATGAATCTCCAAGTCCAGCGATCGAGATGCAATAAGATGTTTCAAACAGCAAAAAGCTTTCCAGAGACGCATTAACAAATGTGTGCCGAGTTGTACAGATGCTCTAGTAGTATTACGATATAGATATTTGCTGGCATCTGGTAGTGACATAATGAGCAAAGCATAATGAACAGACGAATTAGGCACCAGCTTAGTTTGCTCGATCCAGGTCAGGTCATTGAATAGAATTGCTCCACGCAGCAACCTAGTTGGCCGTGAGCTGGAAGAAGTGGCCGGATTCCTGCTGTAGAACGTTACATGCCAGTTAGTAACGTAGACAAAGAAGTTGGGGTGACTTCCTCTTATGGTAGATTCTATCAAAACGATGATTGTCATTGCTGAGTAGTCCACATTTTGAACGTGCAAGCTAATGTATCTGAAACATTCATCAGTGGCCGACCTGGCTGCCCCAATATCAGTCGGTGTATCCGATAATTTTTCGTTTGTAAATGGTTGGCTATTTTTAGGAAAGTATATTCCAAAATCCGTGACGAATATAAAGCGACATGGCAAGGTACGCCATTTAACAGTTTGGCCGATCCTATTTTGACATGGGACGCCAGCAGCAAGTAGGAGCACATCATCGCTGCAGAGACAAAGGGCTACAGACAAAGTTGACACCCAATGTGGTGCATGGGACGAAGCGCAATGAAACAGGAACATAGGCATTGGCGGCGGCGATAAGAGTCGAATGTTAGGATGAAACTCTTTCCCGCCAAAGTGCTCCAAGCAATGTACGTTGCGAATCAGTGGGATGGATTCGTGCAACATTTCTGCGTTGTCGAGTCTTCCTAGCCCAAAGCTCTTAGCGATGTGTGCCTGCAAAACGAAAAGTTGATTATCGATGCAAATGATACGAGAATTGTTAGCGATCGATATTCCAAAAAACCAGATTTTATCCAAAGTAGAATCCTTGGGCGATGTCGATGTGTTCTTCCGATTCTTTATGTTGGCACCAACCTGGTGAATCTCTGGGATTGCGGACACCATAGAGCAAAGTTCAGTCCGGCAATTGTAATCCACCTCAAAAGTCGCAGCAGGCGGCCCGGTCGATGCTTCAGATTTGGGTTGAGGATCAATAGCAACACCAAGGCACTTGCGAACAGAAGCAATAGCTGGAACGGTTGGTTCAAGCGCAGCAACAGGAGCAGGAACTATGTAGTTCAATGCAGCAAAGGGATCAGTAACAACTGGTTCACGCTCAGCAAAAGGCTGAGGAACTGTGTGGTTGAATGCAGCAAGTCGACCAGTAAAAATGAGTTGAAGTTCATCAACTGGAGCATGATCCACATGGATGAAATCGGCAACAGGCTCGGAATTAACTGGTTCAAGTGCGTCAACGGGTGCAGGAAGTACGTGGTTGAAAACACCAACAGGATCGGGAACAATGTTGTTGAACGCAGTCGTATTCGATATGGGCTCGTGTTGTGCTGAACTTAATGGCATTGGATTGCGGCGCCGGCGAATTTCGAGTCGAATTAATATATTTAATGACTTCGCTAAGTCATCGAAATCTAACCGCAACTGACTCCCGATTTCATTTAAGTTCAAGCATTCCAGGCTATCATGAGCGAGATCAAACGATTTCTGCAAATCTTCAATCTGCTCCGATCTCACTGTTAAACCAATGTCGACGCATGAACTGAGAAACTCGGCAGTCAATATAGATTGCACTTTCTGCAAGCGGGCATAAATTGAAGCAGTCTTGAGTTTTAGAAACAGCACCCTGTTTGCAGACGACGAACGCGTGATTGGCTCTTCCATTGCGTTTTGCATGGCAACAGCAGCCAAAATACAAATGCGCGAAAATCGAAAGACAACAGCAACGAAATAAACGGCAATTGAATAACTGCACTCAAAGCAACGGGCCTTGCTATGTATGTATGTATGTGTGTGCGTGTGTGTGCGTTTACGCAGGCGCGGGCGTTGCGGTATTTATGTAAAAGCCGACAGATAAAACGACCATGTAACTCGATTGTTTTTTGATCAATATTTTTTTTTTTATTGTTGTAAGCGAATTGATCACACACCCACAGAATTCTTTTTCTGCTCACCAATTTAACCACACACACACACAGGTCAACGAAACGAAATGAATTCGGAAAGTAACTGTGCCGGTAATGCTTGTGAGTTTGCGCACACGAATTGTTCACAATTTGTTAATAATTTTATAATTGTTTAGTGCACATATCACGTCGGGGTCACCAATGTTTGACTAACAAGCTTTTTTGTTAGTTTTAGTTGCGATTAATTTAAATAAATTACACGGTTTTTGTTTCGATTTTGGGTTTTTATTTGCGAGTTGAGCTTGGAGCAAAGGTCCGCTTCGATGCTGAGATTGCGAAAGAGTGAGTATACAAGCGAAAGTTGGGACCAAGTGTCCGCTACGATTTCGAGATTGCGACTGGTTAGGAGTGGAACCGGCTGTCAGCTGGAACCTCCAATTAGCAAATGAGTTCAAGAATTAGGAGAGTGGACCAACTGTCCACTGCAACCTACGATAAGCAACTAACTATGCGTGTGGGCAGGCTAAGCCAGCGGATGCCCAAAATGCAAGCGAGAAGAAATTAAATAGATAAGCGAGAGAATGCAAGCCGTTAGATCGCGAACCGACAGAGAGCAGCTTACATGCAAATACAATAGAGAGATAAATTTACAATATTTGTGTGTGTTTATGTCTAAGCGAAAACCATGGGCAACACCAAGTCAAAACAATGCATTTAGTTACGTTAAGTTGCACCATGGAACAAATTACGAAAATGATTCACAGCTTATCGGCTGCGTGACCCGACAGTAGTTTTAGCTAGAAAAACTTTTTTGTCTTCAACGGAAACGTGCCCAATCCTCATATTTCTTAGTTTTCTATGCTTTTACATAACTTCACCAAGTTTTATGAAAATGGGCCAACTATATAGTACAGCTGCCATACAAAATATAGTTCTGAAAATAAGACTTAGTAGGAAAAACTTGTTTGTTTTCCATGCTATCGCTCCCAAACTTGTTACTGATCAATATTATATGCTACCACACAATTCTGATAAGTTTGACCCAAATCGGATGACTAAAGCATATAGCTGCCATAGGAACGATCGGTCGAAAAAGTAGTTTTAGTGAGAAAAACTTTTTTGTTTTCAATGGTAGCGTCTTTATACTTTCAAGCTATAAATCCAGATCCAGATCCAACGAATATTTCGTATAGTTGCCATTTAAAAAACTGGCCATCCAGGGAAGTTGACGCTGAATGCAGGCTTGAATCTCTATGAAATGTTGTGTGTGGTTCCAGTGTTCCGGAGGCTCAAGAGGTTGCTTGATTTGATTACTTGACTGGCTTTTGCGCAGGAACATGGGATCCATATGTTGTTGAAATGTTTGAGTAACGTTTTTTTTTTTCAAAGATTCTTGAGTGGCTAATTTTGCCAGCCTGAAGAAGTTCCTTGAACTCTGATATGACTTCTTCTTGTATAGATGAACGTTTTTGTTCGTTGTGAATAGGTTGACCGACTATGAGTTGCGAAGATGTATGCACTACCTATGTATGCACTGCTTGATGTTTTTATCGGGTGTGTCCCAGAAATCTCTAGAGATTTTCGTATAAAAGTTCCCATTTCGAATTAAAGCTGTTTGATTTTAAATGTTAAGGGTCACAAATATGCCCGGCTTCTAGATTAGATGACGAATGTTGAGCGATTTAAAAGTAGATTTAATGCTGCGTAACGTTTTTCTTCCATATGATCTAGTAGCCTGTCTTATTCTTGTCACTTCCCAAATAAAGTAGTCTAAGGGCCAATTTCTCTTCTTCCAGATAGCTGCTATGTATCAGATAATCCAACAAATAGTGAATTTTCGATTTCATTGCCTACTAATTGCATCATAAGCTATCTGCCACTTCGAACTCCAGATAGCCACTATGCGTTGGATAGGCATTTGACTTTTTGTCATTCACTGTAAATTGACATAATATTTGGGGTGGGTTTTTAATTTGTGCTAAGCAAATCAATTTGTAAAATGAATTTCAACCGAGCTACTTACCTTCACTCACTGAAAGATTCTGATGAACACATTGTGACAATTTATAGAGAAAGAAAGTATTCAATCCAAGGCCGAATTTCTTTTAGACCATGGAAGATTCCGTATTCATAAAAAGATTCCGGCTTTCAAAGTCTACATGTTTACTCCTTTTAACAAAAATTGGTAGCCAGCTCGAGCTGGTTTGTCCCATCAACAACAACCATCAACAAACTTGACATAAATGTTCCTTGTTTCCAATGAACTGTTGGGAACTTTTGTGGAGTAAGCATAGCTACAGCATGTGGGGTAGTGAAAGAAGTTTCCTTTGCCATTGCATAATTATCCAGCAGTTACATTAAGTTTGGGGACCCCAATGAAATCATTCGAGACTTTTATAAAATTGCTAAATTCCCAAAGGTAATGGGTGCTATTGATTGCCGTAACAGAAGTTGAAAAGCTTTATAATGGGTCACAGATCCTCACGCGCATCTTAAACTGTATGTATTATGTATGTTATATGTATGTAATAACTTATACTGTGTTTCTATACGTTGCTCCTTTTTATATATTTCAAGCTCAATTAGCTGTAAGGCTTAAGAGTCCTTTTTATGCTTTATCTTTAAGCCTTCTATTTCTTCCTAGAGCTTCAATTGTGCTCTCATATTTTCCTGTTCATAAAATGTATTTTGAGTTCTCAGTAATTTTATTTTTGTACCCTTGTAGAGGGTATATTAAAATTGTTCGGATGTTTTTAACGCATAGACGGAAGCATCTCCGACCACATAAAGCTGAGTTGATGTAGCCATGTCCGTCCGTCTGTCCGTCCGTCTGTCCGTCCATCTGTTTCTATGCTATCTACTCCGTCAGTTTTAAAGCTATCGTAACCAAACTTTGCATGAAGTTTTTTGGTACAAATACGCTGCACATTTGTCGGAACCGGCCGGATCGGCTGACTATAGCATATAGCTGCCATGGGAAGTATCGGTCGAAAAACTAGTTTTAGTGAGAAAAACATTGTTGTTTTCAATGCAAAAGCCCCCAATCCTCGTATTTATAAGTTTTCTGTGCTTTAACACAATTCCACAAAGTTTTATGAAAATCGGCCAACTATATAGTATAGCTGCCATACAAAAGATATGTATGAAAAAAGTCTTAGTTGGAAAAACTGCTTTGTTTTTAATGCTATCGCTCCCAAACTTGTTACTGGTCAATATTTAATGCTACCACACAATTCTGCCAAGTTTGATCCAAATCGGATGACTATAGCATATAGCTGCCATAGGAACGATCGGTCGAAAAAGTAGTTCTAGTGAGAAAAACTTTTTTGTTTGCAATGGTAACGTGTTTTTACTTTCCAATTATAAATATAATCAGTTTTCACACAATTTTGGGAAGTTTGGTAAGAATCGGATGAATATATCATATAGCTGACATATAACAAACTGGCAAGCAAATGGTCAAAGTAGTCGCGCAATCTATTGCTGAGTTTGGAAAATAACTCAGCTAAAAATATTCGACGAAAAACATTTAAAACCTTAATTCATGTAAATTAAACAAGCTACAAGGGTATATACACTTCGGTCGAGCCGAAGTTAGCTTTTCCCTATTTTTTCTTCTTGAAGCGTGCAGCTGTAGGCAATTTTTCGTGGAGCTCTTTTTTGAATTTTGGCTTTCTGAGTTGTGCAGGGGTCCACTTTGAATTAAAGGGTGATGGATCGGCGACCTCCAACTCTACATCTTTGTGTTGGATGTCATTTTGGAGCTCTTTTAAATCAGCCTCCCTTAGCTGACCATCCTCTTCCAAATCAATAACATCTGTAAAAGATTTGATTATGTACCCATCCATGTCTTGAAGAAAATAGTTTGTTTTATACTTACTATCACCGTCAAAACTGTTCTCGCTAGCAGTGGCAGATTTGCCAATCATTTACATTATTTTTTCCGACATGTCAGAAACTCATTTGGACGAAAGCGGGACGCCACCTGTACGGAATCTTTCCCTCTTCAGTCTTAAGAGCCTTGCTAGCGTAAGTGGACTCCAGTTTGGCCCATGCTTGCTCCTGTTGTTTTCTTCTTTTGTTGACTTCTTATTCTCGATGAATTCTCAACTGGGGGTACTAGTTCCAATTCCTCCTCGTCTGCAAAATTCTTAGCACGTTGCCTTTTTTCCATCATTTCAGATGACAGACAAGCTTTTAACACAGCAAATCAGCTGTTTAACAGTGCTGCCAGATTTTCACTGGAACTGCTACCACTTGTGATCCAATTTGGTTATGTGGGACAATGGGAAAGAGTTAAGTGAGGGTGTGTGTGTGTTAGTTAGAGATTTAAGTACGTAAGTGTATCGATAGTTGTTAGTGATGTAGTTGGATGAACTGAATTTGTGATTGGAGCTGGATGAACTGGAACCATATATTGCTCAGTTTGGGAAATCACTCGGCTTACATTGTTCAAAGCGAAAATTAAACAGTTAAGTAAAAATTATTAAAAATCTTTATTTATATAAATTATACCAGCTATATAATCTTCGGCTCAGCCGAATCTCTTTTTCATTCTCTTTCATTTCATTCTTCCTTTATTTGAGTAAAACGAACTTAAACTTAAATCTATTTCGGTTAAACTTAATTGTGGTATGGACTTTTTCTCTATTTCTGCATAATTTGCATAAAAATAAAATTGAACAATTTTGGTATTAAATTGTCTCCCCCCACCCCATGTTTTTAGCCTTTGCCCTGGCATTTCTGTTAGTCTTTCTGGGGGGCAATTAAAGTCAGTCTCTTGTCTGATAACTTCATTTCCGTTGAACAAATAACAACAGCTGTGTGCGAAGTTAGCACGCACACAGAGACAGATTAATAAATTGTCAAGCGCAAGCAATGTGGGTCAAAATATGGCTGGCTCCTCTTTTCTATTTTCTCTCTATTTTCTTTTTCTTTTTTTTTTTGTTTTTTTGCCTATATAAATAGCAGCTTCTCCGTATAAAGTTGAAACAGGTGCAGTGAAAATGTTGAATTTTCTTTTGCTTGGCTGGCTTGCATGTTTGTGCACTTGTCCGCTGGCCTTTGGCACTTGGCCCTTTCCCATTTTTGCATGTGTCAGCTCATAGAATTGCATTTTACACTCACTGACATGCACTGACTGACCGGAGTACAAATCTCTAGAAGCTTGCAGGCGGCACGTTACCTTTTAACTTTTCAATTTCATTCACAAATCCCTCTTCACACACACACATGCACACGCCAGTTAGGTGGCAGGACAATGCAATCAACATAAATACAAATCCCTAAACTATTTTAATGTCAACTTGACCTTCCTCTAAATAAAAAGAGAAATGAAAAGGGAAGCCATTTCTCCTGTTCAAAGGTTGACTGGTCCCGTAATGAAAAAGTTTTCCCGCAAACTTGAAAAGGCTTTCAAAAAGTGAAGAGTTCAAGCTAAAAACGCATACAAACTCATTTTTGGCCATTGGCCAAAGTTAACAGCTAACTGGTCGTATACGTTATATAAACGACCTGCAATGCTGCCTGGGCATCTATCTCTGGCATCACATCAAAAGCTGCCGAGTTAAGCCCCATGGAAATGAACCTGAAAGGTGTTAACTTGAGTTTGGGCTGTCTCGTTGGGAATTTGGCAGAGAACTCTTGAATATTTGAAGATTGATGTGCACTTTTTATTAAATTTCATATACAAGACAACAAAGTGATAACTAATAATCATAAATGAATGATGGCTTTTAAAACAAAATTATTATTTCGTGTTCCCTTCCCCCTTCAAACGGGGAGTTAAGCCTGTTCTCATTCAACCGAGCCAATAAAATCCTTAACCTACCATATAGCATACCGACATACATACATGATAGCCATAGAGAGGAGGATGGAGGATGGATACCTCTTACCTTATGTACTGCAGTAAAAATACCGAACTATAACTAAACTATCTTCGAGTACGCTGGCAAGAAGTAGCGAACAATGTATATATTAGAGTGGATCAATTGTTTTCTCGACCAAGCGGTTGTCAAAATCGTAATCTACCACGAATTCTAAGAAGGTTTGCTTAACAAACCATGGGGCTAAAGTCAAAATCGAGCTTCATCTTTTTAACGAGAAACTTTTCGTATTTCAAATTGATTGTGTACCGGTATACGAGTACCGATATTTTTGTAACCTAAAAGACCGAAAAGAATCTAAACATTGTACCGGTACAATTTCGGTTCTGAGTGCAACGACTAGACTTCAAAGCTGACACTTAGTTTTGGGAGACTTTTAAGCAATTTCCAACAAAAAGGAGTCTAGTCTTTCAAAACTTTTGTATTGTAAAATAGAAAAACACGAGATCAGTCTCATGAAAAATATTGCATCCTTTATTCTTAGGCCCACATTATAATGTCATGCTAATGCTAGCCTCGAAACTGAAAAGTATGTACTTGTGTTATCCATTTCTGTTCAACTTAAAACTTAATGTGGAATGCAGCACAATTACTTCAGAAGCAGAACACTACAAATAGTTCAGTATTTTCACAAAACTGATTAATGGCATCAATCGTGATCAATTTTTCTGAGCTTAAAACCTGTTCCAAATTGAAGCCTTTGGAATTATTTGAAAATGACCGCCAAGATGTATAAATGTATCGATATTTAAGTGTTAAGGTATTGGTAAAAACTCGAATGATGGTCACACTGTATACAGAATGGACGATGACGAAACCGAAAGTGGAACGCAGTAGATAGTAGAAGTTGGACGAAGACAAAAGCTGACAGACAGAAAGAATCCATATCGACAAACCGTGAAGAGAAAAAACACGTATAGAGACATTGTAAATAGAAAACCGTGTTTAAATAGTGAAACCCAAAAAACTTTCGTTTATAAAAGTAAAGAAATCTCTACAAAGTTTTCACAATTGTGTGGCATTTGAGAAGGGCAAGTAAGCGTATAACTTTTATTAAGTCTTCTCTAAGAAATCGAATGAATTCATAACCAATGACCGCTCTTTCTTCATATTTTACCGGTTCATACCGGTACGTACCGGTATACCGAAATAAGAAAGCAGGTACCGGTACGGAACCGAATACCGAAATATTATTAGAACCATAACAGAACCTTTTACCGAAACACAAGTTTCGGTACGTACCAGAACTGGAACCGGAACCGAAATACGATTCGGTTTGATTCCCTGGTTTCTACAAGTATCGACCGGGATTTTCAACCCATAACGTTTGTGTAACTTTTCTTCACACCGCGTTTAGCTTTCTCATTTCAACACGTTACGTGTAGCTTTTCTACACCCCGCATGTAGCTTTCCGATTTTAACACGTTACGTGTAGCTTTTCTATACGCCGCGTTTAGCTTTCTCATTTCTAAACGCGTGCAGATATTGATATTGATATTAGATATTGAAATCCTACACGTTACGAGTAGCTTTTCTGCACGCCACGTGTAGCTTTCTGTATTCTACATTTCGCGTGTGCAATTTAGCAAGGCGCAATACGTTTCGTTAAGCTTTGACTCTGTGTAGAACGCGACCCGTATTTTCCCGATTTTGAAAAATCCGCCCACGAGGAAAACGGCCGGAAAATTCTGCATGCAAATAACTGTTCTTCATTCGATTGGCTTGAAACTCATTTTGCAAGGATAGAATGCCAAATAATTTGTGATTTCTGTTTCCGATGTTGGAAAATCCGCCCATAGGGTGTGAAAATACTCGGAGAACTCTGCATGGAAATGATTATTTTTTATCCAAATGAGTTGGAACTCGGTTTGCAAGGAAAAAAAAAATTTGTAATGTGATTTACCGATATTTGAAAATCACGCCGAACGTTGGGAAATGGGTTGCGGGTAGAAATTGGGTATGAAATTCGCTTTGTAAGCTCTATGCGCCAAATAAATGACGAAAAATGACGCCTCGGGTTATATGCTAGTTTTGGATATATTTACTAATCCGGTTGTATACCCTTGTAGAGGCAGTGTTTGGAAGTACCTAGGTACAAATACCTAGGCACATACCTAGGTACATATTTTGTGTATTTTTTTTGTACATATTTTAACTTTCCTCGGTATTTTCAAATTCGAGTACCTTTTACCTAGGTCTGGATTTTCCATTATCTTGTCAATAGGTTTTCGTAAGTGATTTTTTCGCTACGATTACATTATAGCCGAGATGCTGCCGCGCACTGCCATTTTGAAAAGAAAAGTAGCCTGTTTGTGGCTTTATCTGGACGTCCGGTAAACATTCCGTGTTCAAAAACTATACGATCCATGCTAAATAAGAGAAAGGCGGACTATCAGCCGTGCTCTCATTTTCACTTTTGTAAAACTTTAGCGATATTTTTACTCAAGTGAAAACTCAAGAGTATTTCACAAAATACTTATTTTATATGTACGACTGCCGATATCTAGATTCTCATTCTCTCGTGCTCGCATAAGCGTGCACATAAAATAATTGCTACCATATTAGCTGAAGTTCATAGCAAATACCGACTTAGATATATCCAAATGTTAAACAGTTACAGAAAATGCATCCAAGTTCTGAAAAGCAATTAAAGTGTAAAAGTGTCTGATTTAAAGGTAATAGCTCAGGATAGTTCAGCTGATGCTGAAGTTATTTTTCCTAAGCACTTTAGATGCGCTACACACACTTTGAACTTAGTTGTTTCGAAAGATGCTGAACAGGCTATAGTACAGTTCATTAAAATAGTCGAGATGTTTGTAACGCACAGAAGAAAGCATCTACGACCACATAAAGTATATATATTCTTGATCAACACGACGAGCTGAGTTGACATAGCCATGTCCGTCTATCTGTCCGTCTGTTTCTATGCGATCTCCTCCGTCAGTTTAAAGGCTATTTTAACCAAACTTTGCACAAAGTCTTTTGGTGCAAAGACGCTGCACATTTTGTCGGAATCGGCCGGATCGGATGACTATAGCATATAGCTGCAATAGGAACTATCGATTGAAAAAGCAGTTTTAGTAAGAAAAACTTGTTTGTCTACAACGCGAACGTCCCCAAACCTCGTATTTATTAGTTTTCTATGCTTTCACATAATTTCATTAAGTTTTATTAAAATCGGACAACTATATAGAATAGCTGTCATACAAATAATAGGTCTGAAAAAAAGTCTTAGTAGGAAAAACTTTTTTGTTTTCAATGCAATCACTCCCAATCTTCTGATTGATCAATATTCTGTCAAGTTTGATCTAAGTCGGATGACTATAGCATATAGCTGCCAGAGGAACGATCGGGCGAAAAAGTAGTTCTAGTGAGAAAGACTCTTTCGTCTTTTTGACTTTCCAGTTATGAATACTAGCGGTTTCTACACAATTTTGGGGAGTTTGGTCAAAATCTGATGAATATATCATAAAGCTGCCTTACAACAAACTGGCAAGCAAATGGTTTGGCTACTACGTTTGATAAGTAACTTTATTAAATATCACATAAGCTCAAAATTATCGTCAAGTCGAACGGAGCGATGCAGGCGCGTGCCGCGCGTGTCCGAAGCCAAGCCAGAAACTGAGCGCCAGGGATGGCGCGTGTTGTCGTTCTGCTATCGCGTCAGGGATGGTGCTCGATAAATGGTGTGACCAGAGGTGGCCAGTGATGCCACAGTACTCCCCCTCCAGAGACCATGTGGGAACGAATGATCTTCAAAATTTAGGTATAGCCGGGATGAATGTATGTCCGGGGTGAGCATCTACAGGATTTGTACAAGTCCCAATGTGGAGGAATGCTTGCGTATATTTCTCGCTGTGATGTTTGTGTCGTAGTTGAGTCGATGAATGGTTTCCGTTGAGTGTAGAAACTGGGGAATCTGTAGTACTGAGCATGTGCACCGAGTACAGATTGGAGAAGTTGCGTCGATGGTATCCTCGCGTTGAGGCGTCGATGGTAACCTCGCGTTGAGGCCGTTGCTTCGAGTGGTGGTCGACAAGCAAGTTCGCCCAAGCTGGGTTGAGGTTGCCTCGCGTTGAAGCAGTTGCTTCGATTGGGGGTCGATAAGCAAGCTCGGTCGATCAGGGTTGAAGTTGAAGAGTCAATAGTACTGGGTATTGTACCCCGAGTAGAGACTTTCCCTTGCCACTCGTTGTGGACTTCGTTTGCCACGCGTTGTCGACTTTCGTGGTGCCTCTCGTTAATTACTTCGTGGTGCCTCTCGATAAGGACTTTCGTGATGAGATCGAGAACTTACAGGCAGACTCAGGCTGGCACCAATTGCCAAACAAAGAGCGTTTCGAGTCGTAGCTGGTTGCTTGCGGTCGATTAGGTATGGGGATCGTTGTGCATGAACATCGGCGATGATGAAAGATGCGATGAAGATCCGAATTCAGCTGCGCGACGTACTTCCATAAGTATGATCGATCGTCTGGCAGGCTGCGTACAATGTAAGATCTAAAAAATTGGTCGGATGCTTGTCCAACGTGAGATCGGTTACTTGTAGTTGAAGAGTCGATTGGGCGCACACAAATAGCATGCGTTAGCAGCGGATGAAAGGTAGGCTGGGCGTTCAGGACCTGGTCGACAGCCAGGAGGTCGGTGGACAATATGCGTGGGCAGAGGTCGATGTCATGCAAGCGAAATGAGCGCTAAAGCAAATGTATACATATGACCACATGCGTTGGTGTCTGTGTTTGTATACGTGTGAATGTGTGTATGCGTTGCCGGAGTCATTTTCAAACCAGGAGCTCCCCTTACTGTGGACGATCCGTTCCATTTTCGGGGCGCCAGCGGAGTCGTCTGGTATCCAGTTGTCGAGGCATAAATCCTGATAATTGATTCGCAAATCGAAAATCGGCACAATTGTTTTGGTGGAAAAAACATGGCGCCTGCTGATCGTGTGTGTGTGTGAATACGCGCCAAAATTCGTTCGATCGCATGCTGCAGACGCCGTCAGCATGTGTGTGTGTGCGTCGTTCGTGTGTGTGTGGGACACACTTGGCCAAAAAGGCTAGAGATGTTGCTGTCGTTGAGTTTCTGGCTGGCTGTTGTCGAAATAGTTAACTTTTGTTAACTTAACACTGTTTGAATTTGCTGATCGAAAGCCGCATGTCGATATGAATTCCACAATGGCGTCACTGTATGGGTGTGTGCGTGTGAATTTCGTCAGAGATTGAAATTCATTTGTTTAACACACTGCTATGAATTTGTTTGGTTTATCGTTTGTGTTGTTTAACTTAGTCGGGGGTCACCACTTTAGCTACTACGTTTAATGTGTAACTAACTTTATTGAATAATAATACTACACGCTAAAATGAATGAGTGAAAGTCGATTGAGTTGACGATAATGCGACGCGCCGCCGCGCGTGGCAGACGCCAGCCAGAAACTGAGCGCCAGGGATGTTCGATGAATGTGACGAGAGGTGGCCAGGGCTGCCACAATGGTCAAAGTAGTGGCGCCATCTGTTGCTGAGTTTGGGAAATAACTCGGCTAAGAATGTTCGACGAAAATCATTTAAAACCTTAATTTATATAAATTATACAAGCTGCAAGAGTGTATAAACTTCGGTCGAGTCGAAGTTTAGCTTTCCTCTACTTTTTGTTATTGTTGTGGTATAGCGTGAGTATAGAATCAATGAAACCGAGAAAAGCAGGGTGCGCCTCAAACGACAAACACAGTTTTGACACCGCAGAAAAAGAACTGAAAGTGTTTTTGGTTTCGCCTCTGACAAAAACGGTTTATTCTGTAAGTGTAGAATGATTTTTGTGATCTCTGCTCAATATATAAGACTGATATCCCAAAAACTCTTTTCGAAAAATAAAAAAAATAAGCTTGGCCAAATGGTCGGTTATTTCCATAATTGGAAATCTTTTCAAAAACCATTATGCTCGAAGTATGTATTGAACATTGAACTTTGTGCTCAATAAAATTGTGTTTTATTTTCGCGTTAAAACACATGCAGACCACTTTAGTTCATTGACATTTTGGCAAATTGTGTGTGTGCGTGTGTGTGTGTGTGTGTGTGTGTGTTATGTTGCCATTAGACAACAACTGGCGGCGGCCCATGCTGGATTTTTAGGTGTCCTCATTTATGAGTTGAGAAAACAATTTGCCACAAACCATAATGAAAACTGAAGCAGCCATCAAATGGCAATTAACACTTTTCACGCATTATATTCGATAAAGATTTTCGATTCTAATTGATGGGCCCGGGTCGGCTGGGCAATAACCTCGGTGGAAATTTGTTGTCGATCAGTTTGTTTAGCAAATGTTTTGTTTCGGCGGACTTTTTTATTGGTTTCTTTCTAGTTGCGCATTTCCCATTTTGAATGTTTATGCTGTGTTTAACTTAAACAATTGAACATTAGTCATTTTGTGCGTGTGCAAGTACTTACTACGGCAACCTGGGCTTTGTCCCTTTGGCCTTTTGTTGGGTTAATTGGCAGCAGCAGCGACATCATAATCATAAATTTTTATGGGCCTGCATTTATTTTTAACCCAATTTCCGTTGGCCCATAGTTTTTTTCTTTTTTTTGTCATATCAACGAATCTTGTCGCTTTATTTTTTCTCCTGCTTTTCTTCGGCTGCTTGTCAGCCTTTTTAGAATTTATGTTATGTTTTTCATACATTCTTTTGGTTTGTTCTGCTATAAAATATTTGCTGCTGCCTTTGGTAGGCTACTGACTCACTGACTGACTGACTGGCTGGCTGGCTGGCTGAGAGACTGAGCATCTCCTCCCTCTTGGCATGGCGCAACAGATTTCTTTTGCTTCACACGCATTTGACTTTCAAATGAAGGACAAATATTGGACGTCGGGCGCGAGAGCAAACAAACAAGCATAATGTTGAGGGCGGACTGGGAAAGTTTTTGCATTCGGTTTGAATTTTGTAGAGGTGTCCACCGCCCTCTGCACCGTCTGCATGTTTTATATCAACTTTGTTCTTGTATTTTGTATTTTTGTGAGGTTTTGAATATAAATTATGTGCGTAATTTGATTTTAAACTGACTGTTATTGCCTATTTCTTTTTTTGGTATAAAGTTTTTCAGGATAAAAAACTGAAATGGAAATGTGTTTAAACAAGCTGGGGATATTATTTTGAGCGGGATTCGTGGTTTTTTTTTGTGTGATTGCAAACAATTGTATTAATTACTTTATTTGTATTTTCTTCTCTTTGCAGGTAAGCTTTTCCATGTTTTGGTTAACGGGAATCGGTCGAAAATGAGTGAGTTATTTGTTTAGTTACTTTTGTGGTCGCCTCAACTTGTTATAAGGAAGCCTTAAATGCTGCTTGCTATTCTTTTGATTTAAAACTGGGTCAAAACTGTGAAACATACAATAGCTACATCAACAAAGCGCAAAATCTTTTGGAGAAACCACTGGAGTGTTCAGTGCAGTGTCTCATCTAGCCCAACTTGTATTTGCATACCCTTGTAGAAGAAGGTTTAGGGCAAGGGTGCCCAGAATGAGCTTACGGCCGCGTGAGAACAAATACAAATGCACAAAATATATCTCAAGCAATAACAAAAACAAGAAATAGAAAGAGAAACCCGATTTTTGTTTGCGTTCAGCGTTCAACCCCTCCAAACTACGCATAAGCCACATTGTTGTTGCTTTCTAATTTTCCATAGACATTGAAGAGAGATAAGAGAATCACATATGAAGTTGTTGTTGCAGATCTGGACGCACCAACAACAAAACCTTAGCTCGGAACGAAAGAGAGAAGAGCAAGCATATGAATTTGTTGTTGCTTTATGTAGGCTTATGGCGCGCCTGCCCCGTATACGCGCGAGCTATTCCTTTGCACAAAACAAAAACGATTGCGTGGCTTGCAGAATAGGCTGGGCATCCCTGGTTTAGGGAGTCACCCTTAATTAGGGATGCCGGAAATAGTATCGATATACACACCTGATCATATTAATAGGTACACACATCAACTCTGACTTTAAGGTAACAGAAAACAGTTTTATTCATTGTTTCAAACTTAAAATTTATTCTCATTGGTTCTTAAACTATTTGTTTTTAATAAAATAAACTTAATTGTAACATAGAATAATAATATAACATAAAAGAGATCATTTTGTGTTTCAGATACGTTTTCAGTGTGATCATAATAATAGGTACACTTCATGTGTTGGTAAGAAAAAAAATTTTAATTTCCATTTTGTGTTCTTTTTTTAGGTAAATTAGTATTTCCTAACTTAGTATCCAGTGTATCCACCTCTATTTTTGGCCACTACTGCTATTCTTTTTGGCATACTTTTAATAAGAGCCTGGCAGGTCTCTACTGGTGTCTCATACCACAGTTTTTGGACACCTTCCCATAATTTTTGTTTATTTGAAAATGAATGCTTTGCCAATTTCTTTTTTAAGTCTCCCCACAAGTTTTCAATGGGGTTAAGGTCGGGGGATTGGCTTGGCCACTTCAGAACGTCAACTTTTTGGTCCTCGAAAAATTTAGATAACAGCCTTGATGTGTGTTTAGGATCATTATCTTGCTGAAATACCCAACGTAATGGCATATTTTCCTCAGCATACGGTACCATAACTGTTTCCAATATGGATTTGTACTCTTCAACATTCATTTTGTTCGTAGTCTGATAAATTGGACCTACGCCGTACCAGGAGAAGCAACCCCATACCATTATATTGCCACCTCCATGTTTGACTGTTATTTTTGGAAACCGTGGATGGAATTCCTTTCCATTCGGGCGTCGAACATTCCTTTCACAGTCATTCCCAAACAAATTAATCTTGGTTTCATCGCTCCATAATATGTTTCTCCATTTTTTCTCCCCGGTGCATCCTACCCAGTCTTTGTGGTCCCTTGCAAAAGTTTGCCTCATGGTGATATTTTTTTTGCGCATAAGTGGGACTTTTCTGGCAATTCTTCCTGGTAGGTTGGCATCTTGTAGTCGTCTTCGGATAGTTGGAGCACTAACTGAATTCCCAATTTCGGCTGCAATAGCCTTCGATGACTTAAATGGGTCCTTTTTGCTCAAAGTTACTATGTAGTGGTCAAGGGTTTCTGTTGTTTTTTGTGGCCTTCCACGGGTTTCCTGTCTTGGTTTTCTTTCTAATGCATTTTTAACAAAATTATGAGACCTGTTCATTAATTTGGCGATGGCTCGTAAAGATTTGCCTTCTTTTCTCAGACTAAGAACCAATCGAGCTTCTTCTTTAGTACAATGAGAATTTCGACCCATTTTTTCTGAAAAAAATAATTATTTAATTCTCTGTATTGACAGGAGCTATACTTAATTTACCTTTAGTTCCCAAAAGATCACTGATTACAAAATTATTCACTTGATACTTGTGAGAAACGGAGACTGTACCTATTATTATGATCAGGCGAAATGTGTGGTGGACTCGCAATTTATAGAAAAGCTTTGATATACGGGGCAGCCCCTCTTTCAACTCTTTGTCACAGTGTGGCCAGACATTGACAACAACAAAAAACCAAAAATTATAAAGTTGTCAACACTAAAACTACGAAAAAACCATCTATAATTAAAAAATTCCGGTGTGTACCTATTAATATGATCAGGTGTGTACCTATATGACGATATTTTTGTTTAAAAAGACGATATATCATTATCGAATATTTTTCTGAAGCGATGTTTCGTATATCAAATATATTTTCGTGATATTTTTCGTCGATACTTTTCTTGGTTACGTCCACATAAAGTGAGGGTTACTGATTAGGAATGCCGGAAATAATATAGATATATTGAAATATTGAACCTTTTTGAAAAAAAGACGATATATCATTATCGAATATTTTGCTAAGGCGTTTTATCGGATATCGGGTATATATATATATATATATTTTTTTTTTTTTTTTTTAGCTTTATTTTAGTATTTATTGAATCTTCTCTTAATGAGACTAACAATAATTTTACAAATCTTAATCAAGAAACTATTATACAACCATCCCCTATTGGAGCTAGTTTATGTTCTGCGGCCCTTTAATTCAGTCGCTGAGTTGGTAGGTCTTTTCTTCGGAGGCGAGAATGCGTTGCTTGCAATGTGAGAGATTGTGCTAGTTCATTAGGGTGGGCTAGAAGCTTTTCAGAATATTTGCACTTAAGTTGCTGTATTTCAGTTTCGACCAATGGGATCCTCAGGTCGTTGTGGATACACTCGTTGCGAATGTACTATGGCGTTCCAGTGAGTGTTCTAAGAATTCTTGATTGTGATCTTTGAAGGATGTCCACACTGCTCGCACAGGCATTTCCCTATAGCCAGGTTTTATGATGCTTTTGTACAGTAAGACTTTATATTCCAGTTTTAGAGGGGAACGGGAGTTAATTACCCAGTGAAGACTGTTGGCCTGTTTAGCCTTATTTGAAGTTTTTTCGAGTCTATGTGTTTGCACAAAGTGAGCCTTCTGTCGAGGTTGACACCAAGGTAAACAACATCGTTTCATTGTGGTATCATAGTCGCGTTTAGGTATATCTGGGGACAGGTGCTTCTGTTGAGTGTGAGCGTCACGTGTTTACACTTTTGCTCGTTAATTTTTAGGCGCCAGTTGGCCAGCCACTCCTCCACGTGAGATAGGTGGCTTGCCAAAAGTCTGGATGCGGTAATTGGACATCGTGATCTGCTTGGAATTGCCGTATCATACGTAAAAGTGGATATTGTTAGCCGGGGTTCTGATGGGATGTCGGCAGTGTACAATACATACAGAAAAGGACCGAGAACGCTATCCTGTGGCACTCCGGCTCCAATGGTGAACTCTTCCGTTGTGTACTCATTTTGGCGAACAGAAAAAACTCTGTTGCTGACATAACATTCTAAGAGTTTGTGTGTATTTGGAGGAAGCAGGAAGCTAATTTTACATACATATAAGCCCGTCCGACCAAACGCGGTCAAACGCTTGGGCAACATCTAGGAAAATGGCAGAGCAGTATTCGTGGTGCGAATATCTGAAGTTAAACGGTTGACTTGCTCAATGGTCCCGTGTTTTGCTCGGAACCCAAATTGATGTGAAGGAATTATATTTTGTGCATGGGTATCAATTTTGCGAAGTAAGATCTTCTCAAATACTTTTGATAAGCAAGGTAGCAGGCTAATGGGTCGATATGATGACGCTTGTGTTTTATCCTTTCCTGGTTTCTGAATCATTATGATTGTCGATTTCTTCCACTGAATTGGTAAGCATCCACATCGCAGTACGGCATTGAAGATTCTCGAGATGTATTTAATGGCAGGACTTGGAAGTTCCATAATCATTTTAAGAGTAATAAGATCATGTCCTGGTGCTTTTTTTGGGATTGAGTTCTGTTATAACGTTTTTTATTTCAAGCGAATGAACTTTGATTGGGTAAGTCTGTGCGGCAGTGGGAATCAGCGGCAGTGCATATGCATTGGTTTGTGGATTCGGCTGGAAAACATTTCTTAAGTGAAGGGCAAAGACATTTGCCTTTTCTTCGTCGCTGCGGGCCCATTTTCCTCTCTGATCCCTCAAAGGCGTGTCTACCTTTGCAGGTGGCTTTATGCTTGCGTGTGCTCTCCATAGGGGGAATTTGGTGCTTGTAGGCGATAGTTTTTCGATGCAGCTATAACCGCTATGGGCTAGCTGTGTACCAAAGGTACACAGAGTATATTAAGTTTGAGCAAGAGATTGAGAGAAGCTTGGCCCTGGCCCTCCTTTGGAGGTGTTGTTTGAGCCAATTTTTACATCCTCTTAAAGTGTGTTTACGCGTACAGTAGATTGAGACAGTTAGAAATAGCTAGAAACTGCAAAGAGTATATTACAGGTCTGCCTTGACCGACTTACTTACTTCATATAGCTTCCTTTTGTTAAATTTTAGTTTATTTGAAACTTTAGTTTTGTTTATTATTGCGACAGACATTGAGCGACTTTAGGCTGACCCGACGGCGACATCGTCGTCATCTGATGGCCATCAGCATAAAAATAGATAGCCAAACGTTTGCCACTTAAGCCACACACACACCGAACAGTGAACACTGAACACTGAACACCGAGCACAACAAATTTTTATCGACACGAGCCAACTGTCAGCCCCGTCCACACAAGTCAAACATGCAAATCCGCTGGCGGCTCTAATACATTGTCAGCCATGTTGAGCCCCCCAAGAGCCCAAGAGCCGAAATGCAAAATGTAAAATGCAACATGCGAGGTTTTTTAGACCAAATAAGCGCAAAAATACGCAAAGATACGCCACAGCAATGTAAATAACTTGGCACGCATCTTCTCATCGTCGTCGTCGTCGTCGTTGTCGTCGCCGTCTTGGCCATGCATGAGAAACGATTCTAATGCATTTTCTGCCGTTTCTGTTCGCTCTGGCCTGCCCCGTATAATTTCGAAACTTAACTTGTCCCGTACAATTTTTGGTCTTGTTTATTTAGGATTTTTGTTCTGTTGTGTGTCTGTTCTGTTGTTGGATAATTTTCCGTCTTAAAAAAATGCAAGCATTTTATTTGCATGTTTTTGTGACTTCTTTGTAATTAATTTGCAGGCCAAAAGAGAAGGAAAAACCCTTTCCCCTGCATTCCTCTAGCTTTATTTGGCTTGCTTATTTGCGGATCTCAGCCGGACCAAGGCAGGGCAAATCATCAAACGACAAGCGATTTTCAAAAATAGCGCCGTATTTAGGTTTTAGGACACATTCTCAAAGCATATCACTTTGACGTTGTGCCAAAGCTCTCGCTGTTCAGTCAGTGAGTCAGTCAATTGGTCTTTCGCAAAGAATATAGTGTCAACGGAAACTATGTTTCATATCTATGTACAAATATTTGCCTCAAGCGCGCAATCGGTATTTCAATCAAAAAAGGCAAACACGCAAAGTCAATCCAGCTCCGTTTTGTATGAGTTGTAACTGTTGCTGCTGCTGCTGCCACAGAGAAAAACATGACCACAGAAAGTGGCAAAAACCCACACACAGTTAGTTACAAACGATAAACGCTTTTTCTACTATCTCAAACTGCAAACCTTTGGAACAAATGGCTTAATTAATGTTTTATAAATGTTTTCTTAACAATTTTGAACGATGGTTTTAGCGATGGGCACGAAATATGAGTTTGGGAGCAGTCCAAAAACAATAAGAAAATGAACAATTCTTATCAGCGAGTCTTGAACGCGCACACTGCACTTGTTGTGCCGGTACGCATGGATTTGGTTGTTTTAATTCACTTCGAATTGCACTTGTTGCGCCGTCTGCTTGTGGCGCCGGTACGATTGTGAAACTGACAGAGAAATCTTTCTCTGAGCTATGGGGGCAGAAACGTGTACACTGCTGATTAAGCTAGATCATATTTATTAATAGATTCCTTGAAGCCAGTATTGCACTTCGTACAAGCTGGCTAAAGCCCCGTACTCAGAACGACAGAAAAGTCATTCCGTTACAGTATTTCATATAATTAGAAACACCTTGGCTTTGCTTTGATGCACATGTGCTGTTTGAAAGTGTTTCTATTTATCTGAAATACTGTAGCAAAAGGAATTTTCTGTTGTTCTGAGTACAAGTCTTCTTATAAAACCATTTTAAACATTAATATTCGAGTATGTGACCTGAATCTGCCTATAACTCAGAGTTACTTCGAGCTAGGTTAATAAAAAATGAACATAATGGATTCCTAGGAACCTCTAATTATATATTTACAGACCGGATTTTTAAATTTCGGGTCATAATGTACATTTTCCGGCACTTGGTTATACCAAAAATTATACAATGAATAGATCGGACTATACTACATACAAAACAAAAATTTGTATGGCGGGTACCTACCAGTGGAACCCGCTCTCTTCAATGAAACCCACACGCAGCTGCCGTTTATTTCGAAATTTTCGTCGCGTATGCAACTGGCCTGATAGCTGAAGGTGTAAGTGCGTCGCGCGTTCTGCTAGAAGTGGTTTCGAGTCGCAGCAGCGGCGGAATTATCATTAATTTTATACCCTTGCAAAGGGTATATTATAATTTTGCCCAAAAGTTTGCAACGCATAGAAATATTCATTTCCGAGTCACATAAACTATATATATTCTTGATCAGGGCGACGAGCTGAGTCGATATGAGCTTTGTCCGTCCGTCTGTCCGACCGTCCGTCTGTCCGTCTGTCTGTTTCTACGCAAACTAGTCTCTCAGTTTTAAAGCTATCGAGCTGAAACTTTGGCACAGAAGTCTTCTTTTTATTGCACGCTGCTAATATGTTGGAACCAACCGGATCGGATGACTTTATCTTATAGCTGCCATAGGAACCATCGGTCAAAAAACGGGTCTTAGTGAGAAAAACTTTTTTGTTTTCAATGTTAGCGGCCTTAAACATCGGCCATTATTAAGTATTATATGCTTTCAAACCGATTTCGCAAATTTTTGGTCAAGATCGGATGAGTAATATCTTATAGCTGTCATACGGAAGCATCGGTCGGAAAATGGGTCTTAGTGAGAAAAACTTTTTTGTTTTCACTGTTAGCGCTCCTCAAGCTCGCCTATTAATTAATATTATATGCTGTTCAAACAGATTCTGCAAATTTTGGTGAAAATCGGATGACTATATCGTATAGCTGCCATAGGACCGATTGGTCGGAAAATGGGTCTTAGTTAGAAAAACTTTTTTGTTTTCAAGTAAATCGTTCTTAAAGACGGTGATTCTTAATATTAAACGCTTTCAAACTAATTTGAAAAAGTTGATCGACAATGGGGTGACTATATCCTATGGTTGCCATAGGACCGATCGGTCAAAAATGAGTCTTAGTAAGAAATTTTTTATGTTTTTTGTTTTAGTGTCGTTAAACTCACTGATTACTAATTGAATATGCTTTCAAATATATTTGCAAAATTTGGTCAAAATCGGATGACTATATCTTAGGGCTGCCATAGGACCGATCGGTCGGAAATTGAGTCTTAGTGAGAAAAACTTTTTTGTTTTCAATTTTATTTGGTTGAAATCAGATGTTTATCTGTCGGAAAATGGGTTTTAGTTACAAAAATTTTTAATTTTTATTTAAGCGTTCATAAGCTGTGACGTTTGCGTTTGCAAGGGTATAAAAACTTCGGCACAGATGAAGTTAGCTTGGCTTTCTCGTTTTTATTGCTTTCATAAACTTCTCATGAACTTAAAGTTGAATTTGGAAAACTCTCATTAAGTATTTCTTTTTGGAGCTTTAGCATGTCTGTCAGAAGCCCACTCAGATACTTTTAGTTGGAGCTCTTTTAAAGAACTCTGAATGCAAAAATCTTGAAGAGCCAGAAACCGGAACCAGAAACACATTTTTTTTTGGTTATTTTCCTCTTAGGTCTTTTTGGGACCGATTGCCAAAAATTCCGAATTCAAAAGGTCTTCGTATGTATGCATCGGTGTGTAAGGCTCGGCTAACGAATTTATGCGACGAACTATATGCGCTCTCTCGTTCTCTCTCGCATTGACTCTTTCTCTGCTTATGTTAAACTCTGGCGCAACTCTTGAGTCTGCAACCTTTTCAAATAACATTTTGACTGTTTGGTGTTCGAGAAGCACGCAATTTAAGACCAATTGACTGAGCTGGGCCTGTTATTCGGTTGCTGTCAGACCGATCACTGCTGTGTGGTCAACCACAGCCACTTAACAGTGAGCGCGATGACAGAACACATTCGGTTGAGGGAAGCCCAGACCAGATTTGTCTTTGGTTTTTCGGTCAGTGACGTGAGCAGAGCGAACTGAAAAAAGGGTTGAGAGTTATTTACGAGCTATAAGCACAACGAACTGTAAATTTAGAGTCCTCCATGGAATGTTTTGAGGTAACTTGTTCATCGTCCAAATCAAGAAATGCTTCTGATTCACATGAGTAACCTTCATCAACATTCATCCCAGCCCCCAGCCAGCATTTTATGAAATTTTTGATCATAGTCGAGTCTTTTTCAAGTCCTCTGTCTGATTAAAATAGTCATAGTTGTGGTCATTTTCTGATCATAAATGATACTTTGAAAAGTCGTTTATAACCCGTTTTACTGATCAGTTTTGACTCATTTTCGAGTCATATTTCCAATCATTTGCGAGTCTTTTTCGTCATTTTTTAACAAATCACATTTTGAGCATATGCATGACTCATTCTCGAGTCTTTCTTAGATCGCACATGAAATAAATATCTTTTTAATCATCAAAAGGGCTCGAAAGAGACTCAACAAGGTGATTCTTGCTAAAATGATCTTCCAAATACTAGGTAGGATTCTTCATAGTTGCATTTCTTTTCTGCTCTGCAATTGTCATTTAAAAGTTCTCCTTCTCGAACCAGCTTTGATCCATTATCGACGATGATAGTATCCTAGACCTAGTGAAATGTCGTGATAGTAAACCGATTACAAGAAATTTCTATATTTCCCTGTATGTGTCGTTGGAAAAACTACTTAATTTTGTGAACCGAACCTAATTTTTCGAAAAAGTGGTCCGGTTCGGGTTCAGGTTCGAGGAGTCAAAAACCGGTTTGCACCCTTGGCTAAAATAAAGCGCCGTGAATTTGCCTCAACTTGACCGCATCAAAAGCTAGCCAGCGACTAAAAGGCTTTTTGCTCTCTTCTCCTCAGCTTTGGCATGCGTTCGGCTCGTTTATGTGTAAATAGCGAAATGTCTTCAGCCCAACAGATGGTTCTGGTGACCATCGCTACTCTAAAGAGCAAAAGAATGAAAAATTTAATTATGAATTCGTTCGAACCTATATTTTATACCCTTGTTCCAACAACAACACATTCTACAGGTCATTCGCAGGATGATCTAAATGACCTCATTCTTTCTGTGCATTTCCTCATAAGAGATAAATGTCCATTCGGTAGATCATCCGCGACGGATGATCAAGTCACTTCCATGGATGGTCGATCCGCTGTCACAACATATAGCTATTTTCTGCTAAAAGGCTAGATGTTCTATCGATATGCTATCGAAGTTGCGAAAGTGTCACCATTAGGAACAGCTGCTCTGTCAATGGTGTTGCCATGGGCGGAGAGTGTTCTAACTTAGTGGATGGGGGTTTATCACAGGGGGAGAAGTGTATATCCCGCCTTTATTGAAAACCGAATACTTGCATAAACCGACTTTTCACTTAAATCGAGAGTATCTTTTCTGTGGCGAAGCAATTGCTTTTACAAACTAAATTTGAAAGTTTGTCAAGAAGAGCGATGCCAAAAAGTGAGAGTGTATTAGTCTGCAAAGAAAAGCGACGCAAACGAGCTCTGACCTACTTCATTGCCCGCTGGCCAGCTACTGAAAAGCTGTTTTCTCTCTTGACACTTGCCGAGGCATGCGTTCTGGTCGTGTCGGTATGAAAAGCGTAGTAGTGTTCGGCCAGGCATGACAATTCCTGGACTAGAGTTTTCAATCAGTTAATTGACTTAATAAATCCTACCTCCTTTTTTTCTACTGATTGTTACATAACATAAATCAAGATCTTCATAAGTAAAGTCGCTTACAGCTGTCTATTTTTTTGGTATGATCATTATGAAAATATCAAAATGCAAAGACTAACAAAGACTTTCTTCCTATTCTTCTACCTGTTGCATAAATTATAAGTTGATGCGTTCACCAATTTCGTTTTTTTTTTTTTCGTATCTTGTTGATGATTCTAGGTCAGTGGTGTCCAAACTCACACAATCAAGCATTACGGTTGTGTGCGTAGCAGAAAAACACGAAGTAAACGTGTTTCAACATGAGCAACAAGCAAACGAACAAATGCCTCGTGAAAAAACAAAAAGGCGCATCGTAAGAGAGCATATATTAGTGTGTCGGCTGCGAAGCCGGCTGAACTATGAGTAAATATCCCATGGGAAAAGCATTTGACATTTTGGACACCACTGTTCCTTGCCCAGCTTCATATCATCGTTTGTTTCCCTCGATTTTAAATAGTTAAACAAAAATGCTAAAAATGAATAGCTAGAAACTAGCTAAACTAGTGAGCATCACTGCTACGCAGCATAAAAAAAAATAATCATTGCGGCTTCACTTTTGTTATTGTCAGCGCAATCGAACACACCTGAGAATCAATCAATCGATTTGTTCAACTGTAACAGACACACACACAAGAGCAAGAGGTCTGGGAGTGACTGAGAGGCACAATCACTTGCAACATATTGTCAACAAATTTTGAACGTGTGATAACAAATGCTGACTTAGCCTGACTGCGCCAAATAACCGCTGGCCTTTTATTTTTACCTGACAATTGAAAATGAAGAAAAAAAGCGTCTAACAACAAATCGCCTGCGGTTAAGTAAAGTGAAAAATGTAAGAGAGAAAAATCTTGTCAAATGCCTTTGACAACAATTTCAAAGCGATATGCAGCAGCAGCCACTTTTGATTTACGCCGTCCGGCATGGAAAATTTACACACACACGCACACACGCGCTTTTTCACATTCCATGGAAATATTTGGGGGCAGAGTTGAGAGGGTCCTCTGACAACTGTTGCCAACTGTTTCCGTTTGCCCTTGTGCAATGTGACTTACAAAGGGATTTATATTTATTTTGTTACTTTTGGGCAGGGCCAACAAATCAGCTTAGAATTTGAATGCCTCAACAACTTTTGCTACCAACTTTTCACTTCTCCAACAAAAGTCAACTTGAATGCTTCAGTGCTCTGCTCACTGTTTTCATGTTGTTGTCCCAATGCTACTGCATCTATTTTTGGACCAGATTTGTAGCGTTCCCATTTTATGGTTTCTTTTTCTAGATTTTTTCTATGCTCTCTCTCTCTCTCTCTCCGCTTACAGTCAAAAGTTTTTACCTTTGACGCTGCCCTAAGGTGGGCACTTAGTAACTATATATATACAAAAAAATATATAGAAATAAAATATGTGTAGAAGTATATGTAGGTTGGTTGGGTGACTCTTTGAGCATTCAAAACATCTCTCACAGTGGGTGTATGTATGCGGCACAGTTTCGTCTAAAAAACCTGGAAGAGGAGTGAAACAAACAAATTTTAATCTTTTTTTAATGACAGCATGGAAATGTTGAAAATATTATACAATATTTATAAATTGATTTTTACTAATATAATACCTTTCGATGAGACAAGATCTGTGATGGGCTTCCATTAAGCTGCCATTGATTAAACTTATTCAAACATATTGCCAAAAATTGCTTGGCTTTTGTTCACAAACATGCGAAAGCTGCATCAACAAAGCCCCCAGTTTTACTCTCGGTTTTCAGCCTAAAAAAAATTGTGTATATATTTTTCTTTTTTCAAAAAAAATCTGAAAATATTTACTTAAGCTGCATTTACACTTGTCATATATCTCTAAATAGTCGGTTGTCAAAATTCTCTAAAGAGAACTCTTATCAAAAAGGCCCTGTGCTATTTCATCCAAAAAGGCGAAATTTTCTAAATATTTTGAGATATTTGATTTCCTATTACACTATCGTCAGAGAGTCTCTTTTAGAGTTACATGACAGTTGTAAAGGCAGTTTTACTTTTTCCCTTTTCCGCTTTCCCAATTTAAATAGAAAATCATGTTTGGAAAAGCCTTTATAACTTAGACTTGAGTCGATGATGATTTAGAAAAGGTAGCATCAACATTTCGTCACCTGCTAAAACTGAGATTGAAGGAAGCATCTCCGACCACATAAAGTATATATATTCTTGATCAGCATGATGAGCTGAGCTGATATAACCATGTCCGTCCGTCTGTTTCTATGATATCTCCTCCCTCAGTTTTAAAGCTATCTTTACCAAACTTTGCACGAAGCCTTTGGTACAAATACGCTGCCATAGGAAAGATCGATCGCAGTTTTAGTGAGAAAAACTTTTTTGTCTTCATCGCAAACGCCCCCAAACCTTGTATTTATAAGTTTTCTATGCTTTCACATAATTTCACCAAGTTTTATGAAAATCGGTCAACTGAAAAAAAGTCTTAGTAGAAAAAACTTTTTTATTTTTAGTGCTTTCGCTCCCAAACTTGTTGCTAATCAATATTTTATGCTACCTCACAATTCTGCCAAGTTTGATCCAAATTGAATGACTATGGAATATAGTCATAGGATAGGATATAGGAACGATCGGTCGAAAAAATAGTTCTAGTGAGAACAAATTTTTTTGTTTTCAATGGTAGCGTCAGTGGCATAGCGAGGGGGGCGGTGGCAAATTCGTAAAAAATATGTATTGATACGCTTAAAATAATAATTTTGTATAATCATTTTTTACATTAATATTCGTAAACTTAGGAAACGCGTTCTGTTTAGACCTCTGTTACACTACGGCTGACAGTTTACCACGCGAACCACTTAAGAAATTGCAATTAGAACAGATGCTGAAACTTTGCTGGTAGTGATGATGTTAGTGACTCTAAGGCTTTAAACAATGGCCTTAATATATCATTGAGCGCTCAGAAAATAAGAGCTTTGCATACGACATTATTGGAAAAGCGAAAGTAATAAACAGTCAGCGCTCTTAGCTAGGCAAAAGGCATGTCTGAAGCCTTTGGCATCTATGGAACCTCCAAGGGGAAGAATAAAAAGCATATTTTTATCGGTGGCAATAAAAACGTTAATTTGTCCAACGAAAACGAACTAATGTGAGAATCATTGGAGAATTTTAAAATAGGTTTTAACAGTTTATGGAAATGGCCAGCAAGTTTGCTGGTTCCACGTCTATTCAACACAAAACAATCTCAACGCGTCAATTCAACACACGTCAATTCAACACGCGTCAATTCAATACACGTCAATTCAACACAAAATAAATTAAACACGAACAAATTCAACACAACTCAATTTCAACACAAGGTATTTCAACACAACTACAATTTCAACATTATCTATTTCATCACGAAGCAAATCCACATCTTCCTATTTCAACACAGTACCATTTCAACACCGTACAATTTTAATACTAGAAAATATAACACAACAATTTCAACAAAGCAAAAGTGTGTGCACATTTGTAAGTACACTTGCATTTTATTTACTATCACAATAATACATTTTATTTACTAATAAAATTCATGATTACTCATCGTTACTCGTTGTTTGTGTTTATTTTGTAATGTGTTGAAACTACGTCGCAGGCAAAAATTAGTTACCTGTCGCTTGTGTCACCCATCTATCCCTGATGAGGTTTGTACTACACACTTGCATTTTATTTACAATCTCCACTTATTACATTTAAATGTGGTTGTGTTGAATTGACGTATTGTTGAATTGTTGTGTTCGGTGAAATCGCTTTGCTATGGGTAGATGTGTGTTGAAATTGTGTTGAATTTCTTCGTGTATAATTAGTTTTGTGTTGAGTTGGCGTGTGTTGAATTGTTGTGTTAGGTGAAATGACTTTGTGTTATAAATACGAGTGTAGAAATTGTTTTGTAATGACTTTGTTTTATTTTGAATTTGTTTGTGTTGAGTTGACGAATTGTTGATTTGCTGTGTTGAGTAAAATGACTGTGTGTTTTATAGACGTGTTGGAGGTGCATATCAAATGGTACAAAAAAAATCGAATTTTTATAAATTGTATATAGAGTTTAGATTATCATGAGACGGGTAAATAGACGGACGGTAAAGATCAAATATGCTAAAAAATTGGCGAAAATTACAAATTTTTGTATGAGTTTAGATTAACATGAACACGGACAAATATATAAATGGTGAAGATTGAAACGTCCAACAATTCAAAATTTTATGAGTTTAGATTATCATGACAATTTTATAGATGACAATTGTAATGAATGCTTCACTTCTTCGATTTGGGGCGTAGCAAATCACGCCGGATGGCTATATAAGTCGAATTTACCGCCCCTAACTTATCATAAATACAAAAGTTGGGGGCGGCAAATTCGACTTTCGCCCCGGGCGTCAGAACATCACGTTACGCCACTGGGTAGCGTCTTTTTTTCTTTCCTGTCATGAATATTATCGGTTTCCACACAATTTTGGGGAGTTTGATGAATATCGAATGAATATATCGTATAGCTGCCATATAACAAACTGGCAAGAAAATGGGCAAAGTACTTGCGCCATCTATTGCTGAGTTTGGGATATAACTCTGCTTATATAGTTCGACTCTAAACTTAAATTTTGGAATGTAAATCATTAAAAGCCTTCATAACTTCGGTCGAGCCGAAGTTAGTTTACCTCTATATTTGCTTTTGATATTATTAATTATGTTAACTTAAATCAAGAATCTAAAGACTTAAGCTCAAACTTTGTAAACGAAACTTACAAAACTTTCATGAAACAATGCAATCGATTTTTGAATACTTGCATTTAAATTTAACGCGCAGTTTCTAAGCACACTCAAAAGTTTCAAGCTTTTGCACTTAGAAAGTTCAGCCTAAAAGCTAAGAAGAGGCAGTTGGCAATCATGCATTCTTTAGGAAAAAGCCTACTGATGATTGAACTGGGAGGTTCATGAAACAGAACTGTATGGGCAACCCAGCTGTTTTTGGTGTACAATGCATAAGTAGTTTACAGTTGTGAATAAACGAAAATAAGGTACAATGATGCCACCGGTCCACAAACATCATCAATCAGTGCATTTTTCAGGGTGCATTGGCTGCTCTTGAACTTCCTCTGGCTGCTTTTCAGACCAAATTCGGCAATTCTGTTTGTTGACACGTACCCATTGAGACAAAAATGAGATGATTTTTCGATAAAATAACAAATTTTTCACAGAGCACGAACTTTGATTATAAAATTTATTGATTTGCAAGCGCTGTATCGTTTGTTAGTCTGTCTATTCATGGTAAAAGAAAATGTACACTGAAAAACCAAATTGCCTAAATCACCCTTATATTCCAGCTTAAACATCATTAAACTTGTCTTTAAAATGAACCAGACACATCCATTTTCTTCAATGGGTTTCGGTTCGGCTAACCATTTTCCTAAAAACCACTGCTTTGGTTAGAGGTTCGGCTTACATTGGTGCAGTACGGTTTGATTCGGTTCAAAGCCGGCTATCATCTATCACCAAAACAAAAACTCGTAACTCTATTATTTTCCTTTCCTTTTTCAAATCGGTTAAATATGTTTAGAAACCAGACAAAGGTATAACTTTATAGATCGCCAATAAGTGTGAATAGTTTTTTCTATTCGATCAGCTCACTGGCAAAATAGAAAAAAACGATGATTAAACGATCTCTCACTGAGTCTTGTGTTCTTTGTGGCGGACGACTCTGTCTGCCAATTACAACTTAATGGGACAAAGATTGTGGTCTCAGTCGACCCACTCGCAATCACGCTTACATACGCAAAAGACACTTTGAAAGTTTTGCTCTCGACAAGACGGTCAATGAAAAACATGAGCAAAAGAGCAACGAGAAAAGCGTTTTCCATTATTAATCAACCTTTTTATTAACAATATTACTTTAAGTGCTTTTCCGCCTAAAATAAAAATTCTGGCCTTCGTCGTCCTCCAGCTAAGATCGAACACAACAAAAGCGCTTTCTGCTTCCCACTATTTTATAAGTTTGTATTTAGTCTGTTAAACTTTTCAATTTCTTTCTTCGTCTTAAAGTTTCAACAGTCAAGCGTAAATTTGTTTCCAAAAAATGTATCATTAATTAAATGTGTGGTAGCAGAAAAATGCTGCCAAAAAATATATTAAATGCTAATAAATTGCAAATGAAAGAGACAATTTTTTTTTGGTTTTTTGGTTTTGCATAAACACAAATGATTAATATGCATTTTTAAGGAACAAAGGCAAAGCCCAAAACAATTGGCAAATGTCACACACGCCCATCCATCCGTCAGTCCATCCGTGTGCGTCTGTCGTCTGTCCGTTCATTCATCCATCATAATTATGGACATATTCAACAGTCGTCAGAGAGAGAGGAACATTTTTTGACAACTTTATTATGCTGGTCCGCAAATGTCAGAAATTCTGGCAAAAGATTTACAGGTTTTTAATTTAATTCATTCCATGAGAATTTATCATTGTGACTGACTGACTTTGTCCAGTTTTCCACCCAGTTTTCACCATATGCAAATTTTCGGCGTGGGCGTTGCTTTCGTTTTGTTGTTTTGATATACATATATGTATGTATGTATATTTTACTTTTAGATTTTCGTCTACTCTTAATTATGCCCCACATGTGGTAAATGGCGCTGCACTTTGGCGACATTTCTGTTGTCCCCCCCCCTCCGCTCTGCTTTGTACTATACTTTTTGTTTTGTTTGTTTATTTATTGCATTTTAAGGCATGTTTCGCATTTTGAAAGCGTCATCATCATCATCATCTTCGTCGTCGTCGTCGTCGTCGTCGACGCATCTTAATTGAGTTTTTTATGTGATGTTTATAATTTATGAATTTGATGGCTGGTAAATTGGATTTTCTTATAGCATAATGGAAAATTAGGTGATTTCATGGCTAGGCAATATTTGCAGACCATAAATCGGGTCAATATATGTGTATACAAAATGTATATATAGAGACAGGTGGAAGTCTCGAAGTATCAAGGTTCCCTAGAGATAGTTAACAGGCTGGATACATTGCTCTGAGAAACTTACTTATATATCTGCCAAGGGAATGGATTAGTCAAAAATTGAACCTTCGGACTGCCAGCTAATAAGCGATAACCATTTGACTACCTTCCAGTTATCTATCGAAAACTATTATAGCTGATGAACTATCAACTCTATAATTCAGTTCTCTGAGGAGACAGACTCAAAGACGGCGACTAAAAAAAAAAATGTCTGTGTTCAACCGAGGCACCGCAAAGATCTCAAACTGAAGCCCCATAAAGACCTCAATCGAGTCATCGCAAAGAACTTAGCCGAGGCACCGCAAATCCCTTAACCGAGGCACTACCAAGTACCACAAAATCTCCAACTGAGGCATCGCAAAGAACCCATCGGAGGCACCGCAATGCCCTCAACCGAGGCATGGAAGAGACCTCAACCAAGGCATCGCAAAGACCTCGACGCGAGACATCGCAAAGCCTACGACGTGAGGCATCGCAAAGTCCTCGACGCGAGGCATCACAAAGCCCTCAACCGAGGCTACGCCAAGTTCTCAACCGAGGCATCGCAAAGTACTCACCCGAAGCATCGCAAAGAACTCAACCGAGGCACCTCAAAGCACTCAACCGAGGTTACGCCAAGTTCTCACCCGAGGCATCGCAAAGTCCTCACCAGAGGCATCACAAAGAACTCAACCAAGGCACCCCGAAGCCCTCAACCGAGGCACAACAAAGTCACACAAAGTCTCCAACTGAGGCATCACAAAGAACCCATCAGAGGCACCGCAATGCCCTTAACCGAGGCATCGAAGAGTCCTCAACCAAGGCGTAAAGCCCTCAACCGAGGCACTACAAAGTCCTCAACCGAGACACTACAAAGTCCTACAAAGTCTTCAACTGAGGCGTCGCAAAGAACCTATCGGAGGCACCTTGAAGCTCTCAACCGAGGCATGGAAAAGTCCTCAACCAAGGCATCGCAAAGCCCTCGACGCGAGGCATGGCAAAGCCCTCAACCGAGGCTACGCCAAGCTCTCAACCGAGGCATCGCAAAGTCCTCACCCGAGGCATCGCAAAGTCTTTGACGCGAGACATCGCAAAGTCCACCGAGGCACCACAAAATTCTTAACCGAGGCACCATACGCCACCAATCAGGGTTTATCCAAAGTCATCAACCGAGGCACCGCAAAGCCGTCAACCGATGCACTACAAAGTCCCCAACCGAAGCACCACAAAGTTCTCAACAGAGGCACCGCAAAGTTCTCGACGCGAGAAATCGCAAAGTCCACCGAGGCACCACAAAGCTCTCAACCGAGGCACCACAAAAGTCCTCAACCGTCGACGCGAGGCACCGCATAGTTCTCAACTGAGGCATCGCTAAGTTCTCTACCGAGGCATCGAAAAGTCATCCACCGAGGCATCGAAAAGTCCTCCACCGAGGCATAGCAAAGTCTTTAACCGAGGCACCACAAAGTCCTCAACCGAGGCACCATAAAGTTATCCACCGGGGCACCGCAAAGCCTTCAACCGAGGTACTACAAAGTTCTCAACCAAACGATGCATCGCAAAATTCTCGACGCGAGGCAACACCACCAACTACATCAGCACAAGCCACCCTCCCCTACCCCGCCCACCGGCCCCGTCCCGAGCACCACAGCCCCACGTGCACGCACCGACGCAGGCAACCCCCGCTCTCGCCTGCCCCCCCCCCCCCGCCGACCGAGGCACCATAAAGTCATCAACCGAGGCACCACAAAGTTCTCAACCGGGGCACCACTAAGTCCCCAAACGATGCATCGCAAAATTCTCGACGCTAGGCAACACCACCAACTACGTCAGCAACATTAGCCACAGTCCAAACACAAACACCACAAAGTCCTCAACCGAGGCACCAAAAAGTCATCAACCGGGGCACCGCAAAGCCTTCTAACGAGGCACTACAAAGTCCCCAAACTGATCACAAAGTTCTCGATGCGAGGCAACACCACCGGCAACAACAGCAATCTATCACCCACCCTCCAAACGCATACACGCCACCATTTAAACCCTGATCCAACTTTTCATCACAAAAAAAATAAACCCAAAAACCCTTATAAATTGCCATTTACTACTGTTTCGCTTATTCTCAACAACTACTTGGCTCTACAAAGCCATTTAATCTCTCCTCAACTATATTTTTAAGGATTAGTATGCATTTTCAAGGCCTATTTCAGTTCACTTAAGTGTTTAACTTTCAACATCTGTGCTAAGTATCCAACTAAATATTTTATTTTAGTCTACACTTATGTATTCAGTATATGCCGGCCGGCATGAACTCTTTTAAGTGGGCGTCAAAAGCCATTTTCATTGAGATATTTCTAGATATTCTATCTCAAGGCTGTCAATGGCATAATAAATTTTTAACAAAGAGGTTAATAAAAAATGAAAGTGAAAATTCGTCGACTTTTTCAACCTTAGTATTGTCCAATAAATCAATTCGCCTAAAAAATGTATAACAATGGGACTGAAATAAGTAAAGTCCAAAGTTGCCAAGAAAAATAACATAAAAATTGCTACAAATTATTTCAAAATATTTGTATTTAGCGCAAGTTAAATAATCAGACAGATTATGCATAAATATATAATAACCAAAAGAGAAAAGCCAAGCGCAGAATAGCAAATAAAATAGAAAAAAACCCAAAAATAAAAGCTAAAAACTTTTTGGCAAATATTTTAACGCCGCGCCATCGTGGCACTATAATATGGTATGTGTACGTCTATGTTAATCCCAATGTTTGTCTATCAATGCAAACAAAATAACGAAACACTAACAAACACCTGTAGAAATGCTTTCTAAAGTGGCTCCTGGCGCGCTAACGATTCAAATTTTCATCTAACATTGTTGCACTTTGCTGCTGTTGATGCAGAGGAGAAATAGACGGAGGAGGTGAAGATGATGATGATGGGATGAGGGCGATGGGTGATGCAGCTGTTTAGTTGGATTTGCGCGCTTCACTTAGGATGTAACTCATCTATTACACAGCAGCCAAAGCTGTCATTTAGTTGTGGGTGGAAAACGTGTACATTTTGTAAATATAAATAGTTTATACACTTTGTTGCGAAAAATTGACAAGAGAATTAGGATTAGAATTAGGTTTGTGTGGACTTTTGCTAATTATCATACGATGATTGTTGTTACTCAATTAGGGAAATAGTTGAGCATAGAATGTTCCGAGGCGACTTTTACGACCTTTTTGACATTATACTTCCGCGGAATTGTAGCTTTTAATCAGAGATGAAACCCGTTGGGGATTTTGAACTGAATCGGCTAAGTGGTTTATAGTATATTTAAACCACCGGTTCGTTTCATGACTTGACAAATTCCGATACATAATTCGACTTTTCACATTGAATTTCGAAATTGAACCTGCTAAAGAATACTGTAGCAAACCTGGGCTCCGAATTCTTGAACTAAATCCCTGGAACCGGAAATGATACTGAGGGCAATGTCCCCTATGTGTGATCGATACATCGATGACGACTGTTTCGACTCGTGAACAGAACTAATAAATAAAGCTAATAAAGAAATGTCTGAATTTTCAACTGATTAATTGACGGACTCTCTTCTTTTCGATAAATTTCAACTACTAATTGGCGGAGTAGCTTGTGCTTCCCTATCTCTGCTTCCCTATCTGCGTGCCTGGCCAACCAAAGGGTGACAAACATTGGTTTCCGCTCGGCCTTCAAAGGCGAATAAGTACTCAAGTTGACCCAAATCTCTCTATAGTATAAACTTCGATGTCTTTATTATATAAATCAAGGCTCCAAACCTATAAAGTTCTGGAGAAGGTTCGACCCACTGAGTGTCACTGATGCTTTAAGCACCTTATTCCTGCTTTTGGCATTTCTGGCAACGGTCTCTGCGTGTTTGGCGAATACGTAGAGAGAGTCAAACGTAACCCCAAGAATCTTCAGGTTGTTTAGGGTGGGAATGCTCTGTCCGTTGATGCGTATGTCAAGTATTTGTTTGACCTCCTTAGTTCCCAGGTGGTAAGAAGCGTTGCAGATGATTTGGTGGCAGACAGTGAGAGATTTCTTTTGGCGAAAAAGTCTGCTAGGACCGGCTATTCAATCTGCTCTCAACGGTTTTTAGTTTTCAATATTTTCTTACCTAGGTAAGGTTCAAGGTAAATGTCAAAAAATATACCTACGTAAGGTCAAAGGTATACAGAATTTCCAGTACCTAGGTAAAGGTAAAGGTATGAAAAAGGTACTTTTAAATTTAAAAGAATTGTTTAAAAATGGAATATTGTGCTTATTGTCTTAAATGTATGCTATCTCGATTTTTACGTAACATCAGCTTCGAAAATGTCGTCACCTTGTCTGTTTCGTTTTTGTGTAAAATTCTTTCAATAGAACATTTCAAATGTTTGTATACTTAAGTAAAGATTCAAAAGATTGGCTATAATTGACAAGATAAGTTAAGGCTTCCATTTCAATATTGGAATTTTCATAACAATTCTCAGTTTCATCCAATCTTCCATTACTAGTATCGAAAAGACTTCAGAATCCTTTATATTTGAACTCTTATTGACAACAGTTACCAAGTTTTCCGTAATTTCTTCAACAAGCCCATCTTTAAAACACTTCACAATGGAGTCAATTTCAATTTTGGAAGTATCTTAGTAGACAAAACCAAAGTCTAAGGAAGAATTCTTGAGCCTGTTCACCATCTTTCGTGACAACTAAGTTGAAAGTGTGTGATACGCATCTACAGTGACTTGGCAAAATAATTTCAGCTACAGCTGAACTATACAGATCTATTACGTTTAAGTCAGACTCTTCTAAAAACAGTACACTATTAATGCTTTACAGAAGTTGGATGAATTATCTGTAACTTTTCTACATATATATTGGTATTTCTAAGTCCGTATTTGCTATGAACTTCAGCTAATATAGTAGCAAGTATTTCATGTGTATGGGAAAATTTTCAGTCGTACAAATAAAATGAGTATTTTGAAAAATACCAGCGATATTTTTCTTATACTATTCTATTTTCACATTTTAAAACCGGTTTTCAGTACAAAATTGGTCTTAAAATCGCAAAATTTTTTGGGAAAGTGAAAATGGGAGCACGGCTAATAGTCCTCCTTGCCTCTTATCTAGCAAGGATCGTATAGTTTTTAAACAGGGAATGTTTACTGGACGTCTAGTATAATCGGCGCGAAAAATATCTCGTTCGAAAAGTACCTAGTCCCTTACCTATTGACATGGTGACAAGTGAAAATTAAGACCTAGGTTATGCAAAAAAAAAATTAGATGTTTTGAAGCAGTCTCCCCTCTTAAGAGAATATCTACACAATCTAAATTAAGTTGCCAAATTTACACAAGGTGACAGAAAATTTAGAAACAAAAAAAATAATAATAAAAAAAAAAATCTATGTATCTTCGGTACAGAGTATAAAATTGTGTTTACTTTTTCAGTAAAGAGTCTTTCCTTAATCCCATCAATATAAGTTCAGGAATATGCTTCCACATTTTCTTCTGGATTAAATATAATAAAATACACATCTATTGTCAAACTAAATAAAAATACATTTATTTCCGATTTCTCATCTTCTATATATCTGTTATATTTCAGAAAGCTCTATGTAGACGATGTGAAATCGCCCCATAATGTAAATTTTTTAAGTATTTTGGAGCCAAAATTAAAGAAGGGCGCGGGAAAGAAAATTAGATTCCGTCCCTATCCGATCCCGACCCGTCGCTATTCCGACTGCAAAATTTTGAATTCAATCCCGTCCCGAACCAAACGTGCTGTTTTTTTTCGGGTCCCGTGGGAATCCCGTGTCAAATGACACCATAATTACCTCAATTGTCATGCTTATCAGCGCAATTTGTTCTCTCTCTTGGAAAATTTGTATATTTGAAGTATAATACAGGTAAAACTAATCCAGTACGCCCATTTTCATCCATATACGGGTGTGTCCCAGAAATCTCTAGAGGTTTTCGTATAAACGTTAGCATTTCATATTATAGCTGTTTGACTTTATATGTAAATTGGCACAAATATGCTGGGCTACTAGATTAGATGACGAAAGTTGAGAGATTTGAAACCGCCTGCTCAAAGCCAAGGAGATTTAATGCGTACGGTTTCCCTTCCATATGATCTAGTAGCCGGTCTTATTCTTTTCACTTCACAAATAAAGTAGTCCAAGCTAAGTTCAAAGTGCAATCGTTTATACGAAAATCTCTAGAGATTTCCAGGACACCGCTGATAGGTTGATATTTGTCGAAGTTAACGGCAGAGAATGATAATATACCAAGAATTAGTATTAAAAATTGTTTGTTGGATGATACGCTCCTTAAGGTTATACAATTGTACCTACTAGGTACTGGGTACTACCTAGCTTCCCAGCTTCAACTGATTTTTAAGCTCACTTTTTTCGAACATTTGTTTGATTAAGTGACCGTAAAAATAAATAAATAAAAATCGATATTTATCGATACCATTAAGACTGTAAAAGTGTCATCACTAACAGCCAAAATGCTCTCGATTTTAAAAAGCTATATGTTGAAGGAAAGGTATTAAATCAGGGGTGCTTAAGCCCATTGCTCACGTGGTTTTAAAGCTATCTTAACCAAACTTAGCACGAAGCCTTTTGGTACAAATACGCTGCACATTTGTCAGAATCGGCCAGGTCGGATGACTATATCATATAGCTGCCATAGGAACCATCGGTCGAAAAGCAGTTTTAGTGAGAAAAACTTTTTTGCTTCAACGCAAACGTCCCCAATCCTCGTATTTTTAATGTTTTCTATGCTTTTACATAATTCCACCAAGTTTTATGAAAATCGGACAACTATATAGTATAGCTGCCATACAAAACATATGTCTGAGAAAAAGTCTAAGTAGGAAAAACTTTTTTGTTTTCAATGCTATCGCTCCTATCGCTTGTCACTAATCAATATTATGTGCTACTGCACAATTCTACCAAGTTTGATCCAAATCGGATGACTGTAGCATATAGCTGCCATAGGAACTATCGGTCGAAAAAGTAGTTCTAGTGAGAAAAACTTTTTTGTTTTCAATGGTAGCGTCTTTATACCTTCCAGTTGCGAATCTTATCAGTTTCCACACAATTTTGGGGAGTTCGGTCATAATCGGATGAATATATCGTATAGCTGCCATATAACAAACTGGGAAGCAAATGCTCAAAGTAGTGGCGCCTTCAAGCTATAAGGGTATATAAACTTCGGTCGAGCCGAAGTTAGCTTTCCTCTATTTTTTCTCTTCGAGCGAAAGTTTTGTTGTTGGCTGCGAATGATTTCGTTGTGGTTTTCCATGCGTATAGCCCTCACGCAAAGCTTAGGGCTGAGCTCAGTGCAACAACAACTTTATATGTTTTATCTCTTCTCTTTCTCTCCGAACGTAGGTATTGTTGTGGGCTGCGATTGATTTCGTGTGCATCAGACAGCTATGAGCACACACACACAAACAAAAATTGGGTTTCTATTTCTAGTTTCACAGATATTTTTTCTGCATTTGTATTGGTGTCCACGCTGCCGTAAGCTGATTGTGGGCACCTCTCTAATTAATACTCCTACAAACTACGGGCACATCCGTGCAATGCATTCTGTTGTGGCAGCGCTGATTATATTAATACAAATACTGACTTTTTGTCCTTGCCATTCAATAAAAAAAGTTTAGAAAACTTTTAAAGAATTCTTGATTTCTAATCTAAACTAATTAATTGAATTAAAACCAAAATAGTGTTTTTGAAAGCCAAGGCTGTCCCCCTCCCTCTCTCTCTCTGTCTATCTCTCCATTTTTGACAGCAACTTTTTGGATTGCATTTGTTGGCCACTTAATTACTTTGGCATTTGTTAGGAACGAGGACCCCTGGTGATTCTATTTATTTTGGCTTGAATATGACACATAATTTTGCAAAATTCTAAAAGTCTTTGCTCTACTTAAGACTAATTGTTGAAAGGGGCTGGACCCAAAACCGAAGACGTGACAGTTGAAAATGATGTTGATGATGATGATGATGGTGATATCTGTATGACAGCTGCAAATGAGTGACTGTGACGTGCAAACAAAATGTGAATAGATTATTTTCTTCTGTACAATTTGTCTGACCATGTTTGGTAAGCTTTGATTAGATACACAAAGAGTGTCCTCTTTTGTGCCTTTGACGTCGTCGTCATACCTGCTGCTCCTCTGGCTGCTGTTGCTGGCACAATTAAGTTTTCGGCACGTCAATGAATCATTCAAATGGTTGTTCACTCGCCTATGTGGGGGCGGGTTTCGTGTTGTGTGCAATTAATAAATTTAATTAAGAAATAATGCCGAACCGAGCTGAGTGTCGCGTCGCGTCGCGTCGCGCTTTCAAGTGTGAAAATTATGAAAATTTCTCTTAAATTTAGCATGCAAAATATTTTCATTTCGTTTTTGGGGGCAGGATTGGAGCCTATAAATCAGAGCATTTTGGCTAGCTAGTTTTTAATTAAATCCCTGATCATGTGTTGAGTTCAGGGCCAGACACAAAATTCGTGTAAAATGGCGTAATAAAAATAAATTGAATTTAATGTAATTCCATTTTCGTTTTGCTTGTATAAATTGGTGTAAAATGCACTTCGGAGTGTGCGGCACATAATTCAACTGAAATGACCCACAGCGCACGATGATGTCGACTGCCAAGAATTGAAAATGCCGACTGATTTTTTTTTCATCTTTTATTTTCTGTATATGCATTGGTCATGAATCTGTTGGGTATGCGGGTGACGTGCGGTTGTGGTTGCATTAGGTCTGCCTCCTTACCCAGTGGGCAGCTGGCGGTCTGGCATAGCAACAAAATAAACAAATGGTCAACAATTTGTTGTTGCATTTGACCTGAATGAATGTAGCAGCAGAAGCAGCAGCATAAGCATCAAAATTGTAAGAAGGTTGAGCCATTGTACTTTGAGTGTGTCTTTGGTTTGCACTTAAGGGTTGAGTCCAGCGACATTCGATGAAATGTTTTGTAAATTTGCAGAGGAATGCAGAATGTTAAACAACAAGATGACTTAAATTGCAGTGTAAAGTTCGATTCTCTAAAAAGGTTTTTGTATGAAATCAAATCTAAAGGAAGATGGTTTGTAACCGGCTTAAAGGACCAATGTGAATAAAGGCCGGGCGAAGAATCACAAATGATTAAAATATGATGAATACGTGTTGCAAATGAAATACGAAGGTCGCTGGTTAATATCCGGCTCGAAGGACCAATGTTTTGTTGACTGGCGAAGATTACAAAATGATTCAAATTCTTGTGCCTTTTGCGACGTGAATCACCTACAAGAGGATCAATTCACAGACCTGTGAAATGTCAGGGCCTACTAGGCTTCATTTTAAAAGAGCTTTGACGCTACAGCGTCTATTCCTTGGAATTCTCACAGGACACTGTTTTATAGGCAATGACTATTGTAGAAGCTGTTCCCTAGTTGATAAAGAAGAAAGCGTCCAGCATCTTTTCTGTTCTCGTCCAGCGATCAGTAAAAGACTTTTCGGAATCCAACACAGAGGGTAAAAAAACGAGAACATTGAACTCAAAATGACTCAAATGGACTCAAACGTTACCAAATACAGTGGAAAAAACAGTTTTTCTCATTTGTAGTACAATGTTTTCACTTCAGAACCAAATTTTTTGAGAACGCCAAATCTTGATTTGAGTTGATATTGTTTAGTTCAAAAGAAAATTTTAGTCTCAACTGGAAACAAAATTGTATTGATCTTCAACACTTCGGAATATAGATTGATTTGGAAGAGCTGAATATGCTGCTGCTCCTCCCATACTCCTCCCATTCAACGACCAACTACTCCACCAAACTTAACTCATTTAAGACTTTCAGAATAAACAGAAAAACTCTGGATAATTGTTTCGTTCTTTACTTAGAGCCGCACCTTCTGTATAAAATGGCGTGTTAGTGCATTGAGCTATTGCACACTTTTGTAGCTAAACGTCCAAATTGCTACTTATACTTTTCAGTTGAACTGTGCTCAATTCAAGCACTTTTACAACATTTGTGCTCAAAATTTTGAAGAAAGTTTTGTTCGTATTTTGAGTTGAACCATCCTTTAGTGTCTAAAACTAAAATTTAGGAGGTTTATGCTATCTATTTTGGCCTAAGTGAATAGCTTCAACGCTTCAACCATCGGTACCTAACCTTAACTACGTTTGGTTCACGACTTAATGATTCGTCAGTCACGGTAAAGTGGGTTGGTACAATCTTTTTGGGAATACTTTGAGAAGCCTGCTTAATAAAGTATGGGAAAAAAATATATTTCGATCTCCTTGTCTTTCTACTTATTTGAAAGTAAAATGCTGATTCTACTGATAACAATCACAAAAGCAACCCAATTTAATCATTTTCTCTTACGGTTCGTATTGGATTAGCTAGTTTCGGAATAGGGAAGTATCTTTTCTAAACTAAATAAAAACCAGAGAATGAGTTAGAGAACAGTTTTGTAGACATATTCAGAGTATCGTATTTTAATTCCGTATTCTGACAGGCCACTATATGCAGAATTTGCGTCGCAGACATCGGTTTATAAATGTTTGTATTTTCGACACTATTGAAGCTGTAATTTTCCATGTGGTGGAACCGTATTTTATTTGATTTCTGTTTGATTTAAAACTATGCTTGCTTTGGCTTAGCAGTTTCTAAAAATTTGACCCAATCACAGTACTTTATTCTCTATGATTCTACTTTAGTCAAAGTTACATCTGGCTAGCTCAAGGTCTATGGTTGAGAATAATTCTTTATAACGAACATAATTACAACATTTTGCAACATATTCGCTGTTTCGAGCGAATATCCAAATTCTCTTATCAGCGGACTTGTTTTGCTGTTCACACTTCAAACAACCATCCAGTTAGTATTTAAGCCTCTTCCAATCGGCGAATAAAGACATATGAATTCCAATGTTGTAAATTCGCCGCCCGAATTTCGGCTATGTTTTTTTGTTTGAAGATGTTTGATTCTACTTTAGATAGACAAACTCCCTTATATGTGGTGGAAGATGCTAAGACACTCGAAATTGATCAAGTTTGAACCGATTGGAAATTGTGTTTTTGCCCAATTAAAATGGGCTCAAATATTGTTCTTCGGAACTGGTTTTGATCCGAAAAATGATCTATCCATATCAATCTGGTAGTTTAAATAATTTTGGCTGGGAAGCATATTGGATTCCGTAAAACAGAGGTGCCCAGAGGCCATATAACGGCGGCGTAGACAATAAGCAACAAGAAATAGAAACCGGATTATTGTGTTTTTTTTTTTTTTTTTTTTGTAAGAAAGTAGCCATTAAAGTGTGGGACTTGAGTTACCGTAACCACTAAACAAGTCACCCCCATCCCAATCTCTGGCGGGACCTAACTTAAGGTATTACTTAGCCGGGGGAATGCCCAAGGCTCACCTAAGATTCTCTCCTTTGTATACGAAATACGCAGTCTTTCTGCGCAGCGCTGCTTTTGACAAATAGTTGTGTCAATTTTGTTTCAGGTTGCAAACGACAGGTGTCCTCCCAACGTTCCTGCTTAGTTCACTTCGTTTATTTATAAAAGACTGAACAATCAAAAATAACATGTTCTGCGTCTTGAATGACCGACTGCCCGATACAGTCCGGGCAATAAGAGTCGTTAGCGTGTTTGAACCTATAGACCAGGGGCCGGCAAAACACACATGCTCATTTTGGCTTTGCTTGTGTGTTTTTAGCCACACGAGAGCGCGCTCATTTAGCACTTCTTTGTTGTTGCAAAAGCAAGCAATATAAGCTTGTATACCAAGGTTCCCCAAGCAGAGAGCGCAAAAATGTGACTGCGTCTCTCTGTAACACACAGTGATGCATGACTTCGGCAAGCATTCGATGTGATTTGGCGAGTATGTTCGTGCCCCTGGGGTTATCTGTTGTATACTGTTAGTGTGTCGACGTCGCTGTCGCAGAGCGCTGCTGTATACACTTCAGATAGGAAGGCGCCGGACTCTGCTATAGAGGTATGATTTCAAACACCCGAGTCCCGTCAGAAGTTGCGACAGATGATAGTATGTTACATGTCCGCGTCTTCTGTCTAGCCAAGAACCTAAGTTAAGGATTAGACTGTACGTTTATCGTCCTTTGGTAGACCTTTGCCACCACCTCGTTTGCCATCTCCGCCGGATGTCCATTCGCAGTTCCGCTTTATGCTCTGCCAATATGGTGCCATCTAACGCTCCTTTGAAAATATTTGTCGCCTCTTGGGCCTTCAGGTCAATCCACCACCAATGCTGCTTCATTGGACTGTTCTGAACACATATAGCTCCAAGTGCCCAAAGCCGATGCGCTACGTTTGCCCCTCGTAGGAGTCATACCGTGTGGCCTGTGTCCAGATAGGGGCACAGACTGTTTTGGGCCACCTATATTGGCCATGACTAAGGCGGTCGTCGTTAGGCCTGCCTTTTAACTAGCATACGCCAGGTGTTAGCTAAAGTTTAACCTGTGGTCGATCATAACCCCTAGGTACTTTACGTATGGCTGAGAGGTAATAGTGACATCCCCCAGCCTTATAGAGGCCATCTCGACATCTTTTCGACTGCTAATTAGCACCGCCTCCGTCTCGAATCTCGTTCTTCAACTGATCAATTGTTTCAGGATTGTTTGCATAACATTTGTCCTTGACCGCTCCCCAAAGATAATAGTCTAACGGTGTCAGATCACAGCTTCTTGGCGGCCAATTCACATCTCCATATTTGCTGATTATTCGATTTTCGAAGATAGGGCGCAGAAGATCGATTGTGGCACCGTCTTGTTGAAACCGAATATCGTCCAAGTCTTCCGCTTCAACTCAACATTCACGATCACGGTGGCTCCTTCTTCATTTTCAAAGAAAAATGGACCAATGATGCCTCGAGACTAAAATCCGCACCAAACAGTGACACGTGGTGGGTGCCTTGGCTTCTCGACGACGATATGCGAATTTTCTGTGCCCCAGATGCGACAATTTTGTTTATTAACATAACCACCGAGATGGAAATGTGCTTCATCCGAAAAGATGATTTTAGGGTAAAATTCACCTTCTTCGGCCAAACGATCTTCCGCCCAATTTGCGAACAGTAGATGATTCGTATGGTCAATATCGATTTAGCTGCTGCACGAAATGAACTTTGTATGGCTTCATGGCAAGGTCTTTATGCAAAATTCGCGTCAAAGAAGTAAACGAAATGTCTAATTTTTGAGATCAATGGCGGGTTGACGTCGATGCTTGTTCACGCACATTTTCAGCAACCGCAGCAAGGTTTTCGGTCGAGCGCACCGGACGATCCACCAACATTCCCGTTTCACGAACTCGCTTCACGAATTGATCCACAAATTGAGTTTTTGGAACCTTTTTTTGTTAAATGTTAATTTTTATTAAATTTCGCACAGTTTTAGTCGAGGACTCACCACTTTGGAAATATGTTTTTAATATTTCGCAACTTTCTTCAAGCGAATAGCGACCCATTTCGTAAATGTCAAAGTTTTTACTAAATATAAGTCGCTTCCCGAAGGACATTTGACGTTTTTAAAGTCAAATTATGAATTGTTCAAATTCCAAACACTAGATGGACCACCCTGTACATTGTTTAGATACTTTATAGCAGGGGTGCCCAAGCTTATTAAGCAAGCCATGCATTCGTTGTTGTCTTACGCAAAAGTATAGCAGGCGCGTATGGCCCTCCGGCCAAATGGAGAGGACAAACTAGTTTGCTTGTGTTGGTGAGCAAGAGAGCCGTTTTACTTGCAATTCAGTGTTCACCGATCTACGCAATCATAAGTTCTGAGTTCTGAATCTGAAATCTGACTTCGGCTCCTGGTAGCTATGGCTGGCCGGCTCTGATGTAAAGCAACAACAACCCCAGCAGCGCAAATTGCTATTACAATCCCCGATTACTCCTAGATTACTTTGACTTCAGTATGAAGGAAATAATCGCATACAATCTGCATTACTTTGCCGTATGCATGGCCGCTTTGTAAACGGGGTGCGCACAACCTGCATTACTAGTAATAAAACAAGTATGCTAGAGCCGAACAGCCATCGGATTCCCATTACGAATGTTCGCAGTCCGTTTACAATTCAACACACAATTTAGAAATCGTATACTCAGTCGTAAAGCACTTGTAATACGATTCAATTTACTAAAGGTGGAAAAGTAAACGGGTGGGAAAAGAATTTGTTTTACGATGCAATGTACTATTGATAGAGAAGTATTTGGGTTGGTAATGCACGTGCATTACAGCCTATATGAGAGCGAACGAAATAGACATCGGCTCGTGTGTGGCACGTTTAGTTGTTTCAGTTTGTTTCCGATTGCAGCGGTTGTATTGCATTACTTTTTCGTCAGGCGTAATGCATACTTTCGGCAGATCTCGTTGAGCTCTGCGCCGCTAAGAACAATTCATATGCGTTCTCTCCTCTCTTTCTTTCCGAACGAAGGTTTTTGGTGTGGGCGCGTGCAGACCTGCAACAACAACTTCATATGTGTCTCTCTTCTATGTCTCACTTTCTATTTCTTGTGGTTGTTGCTGCTTGTCTGGGCTATCGGCAGTTGTAAGCGCAGTATACCGTCGTACATAATGTTCCAGATCAAGGGGCAATCCCTATAGTTATGATGTACTGTCTTTCGCCCTGGTCGGTCTCATAGATGAGTACCCTGTTACTGAGATAGTTTTCTATGATGGCTCTTTGTGGCTGATTGTGTGTGAGTGCGTGTGCTCGTGTCTGTCTTAAGACGACGCATACACATTTGTAGCTGTGTTCGATTTTGCAAGATGCATTTTGCTATGCGTGAGCACCGACACGTGCGCTTATCGCTATGCGAATGGCACATCTGCAGAAAAATATCATATCAACGTCCATTTTTGTATCTATTACCCGAATTAAGTTTTTCTTAATTTTTAAATAATTATTTTTTGTATATTCCGAAAACCTTTTAAATGGATGCATATGTATAGAAAGAGATCCTATTCGTGCCGTCACGCTTTCATTTCGTATCCGAACATTTACAAAAGTTAATGAAGCCATTTGCAATGATGAATTACTTGCATTATTAGGCGCAAAATATAAATAGCAGTCGTCGTATTTTTGCCAATTGTTTATCATTCCGTTTGCTAACCAAAGTCTTTAAAGCTGTCAAGTTGTAATCCATCTTGTGTATTTCACTGCGTTGCACTTGGCACAATTTTTGAAATAAAATTGTTGCCTCTTTTCTTTTTTTTTTGTTTTTGGTTTTATGGTTATAATTTTTTTCAATTTGCATTTTGAGTCATCGCAAAATTATTGCGAAACTATGCGCGTTGCCTGCCGCCCGCTGCCTGCCGCCCGTTGCGCTGAGTGGCCAATAATATTTGCAATTATTTATTTCGGCTTGTAAAAGCGTCGCGACTGCACAGTTGTTGTTGCCAAACCGTCGAAAAATGTGCTATGAATAATATTCATCCCCGCGCAAAACGTGCGAAAAACTTTTATGTTCTAAAAAAAAGGATGTTGTTGCTGCAACTTTGAACTTTTCGTTTCGCAAGAGTCGTTGAACGTCCATCTAACAACATGACGACAACATTTGCTAGCAATTAATAAAATACATACATACACTCTCCCTCCTACCTTTCTTGGCCATTTTCTAAACATTTTGCAATGTTTATGAATGAAAATTTTGTGTCTCAATTGGTGTCCAATAAATTGCAATCACACTCTCATATGCATGTTAATTAATTTGTAGATCAAAAATTATGATTGCATTTGCTGTTGCTTCTGGCTTTACGCTTCAGCCTTGAGTAGTGCGTTGACCACAGGGGCGTATTCGTGCCATAATTAGTTGACGCTATTTCTAATCAATTTTTTTTCATTTTTTGCTTTTACTTTTCTTACAGGTAAGTTAGACTGACTAAATGCAACATTAGAACTGATCAGTTCTGTAATCAGCGAGCTTAAGGATTCTATAACTAATTGTAAACACTGGATGGTTAAGGTAATTTAAAGAATGTGGACAGATATTTGATGGATCGCAAGATTCCCGAGGAGAGACCAATGAATGCATTGCTGCTCTCAAACATATTGGACACTGTGTAAGCAGTGAATAGAAAATCTCTTACTAATACAGTAAGGCCACTTGGGGACACACAAACATTTTCTCGGTTTCCTTATCTCTCTCTTCAAAGAGCAAAGAGCTGCAACAAGTATGATCGATCACGCTCAATCAGCCTCGTTCAAACTCTTTGCAACTCCACTCAGCGGATTAAAGCAAAATGTTCGATCAAGGTTCGTTCACAACACGAAACGATCTTATTCAGTTGGCTTGATCGCTCTGCTTGGTGATCGAGACTGATTTTTTGGTTAGCTCATGATGATTGCAACTGATCGTTCAGAAAAAGACGATCGATCCGAACGATGCATGAAAACTCAGACTGCGGTCATGTTGCGATTGAATTGATCGTGAGTAAAGCAATCAGATCGAAAATTGCTTTGAGAATCTTCTCATTAGCGCATTTCGTGACTTTCCGGGAAATGGATGTTGGATCCGGTAGCATGTCTTCCACATCGACGTGCTCGCCACAAGTTGCTCCGATTTTAATAAAAAACTTTACTAGTTTTATGAATCCAGAGCCCAATTTGCGCATTTTTCAATGGCCTCAGTTTTGTCCAGCGGTGTAACAGTTTTCACACTTTGCGATTTCTTATTATCTCTGCAGCAGCTGTGCCTATTCAAATTTGATGTTTGGTTTGCTTTGAATTTTAACACATTACGGCAGGTGCGACAGAAAACAAATTCTTTTAATGTAGTGCTGTCCGGTTTTACTATTTCGGTAAGGATGTTCCAGATAAAGCTTCTTCCCTTGCGCTGGCCTGATAAAGTATAATAATTGCCATTTACTATGCTGTCAGCAATACTTTTTGTCGATTCGCTCTCCATAATTATGATAGTTACGCCAACAAATATCAACAGCAAACTGACAAAATAAGCAGTTTTAACTAGCTCGAGCTCTACCGAATCGGCCGCGAACGATCCATCACGATTGTGATCGAACTGAATGCCAGCAGCATTCGTGATCGTTCTTTGTTCGCTCACACAAAATGTTCGATCAAACCCAATCATGTACGCAACAAGCGAGAGTGATTCGAACAGATTGTCCGCTTCGAGCACGCTCACTAACTATCATATGATTTTTGTTGTAGCAAAGTTTTGCGTCACTAAAAATCTGAGCCAATGATCGGGTATGATCGAAAAAATGTTGATCGTTGCAGTTCTCTGTCAAAGAGAGAGTTTGGCGATAGCTATAGGGGAGAGTTTTCTGATAGTTTGGCGATTTACACAAACAAAATACATAAGGTATCGCAATTTTTACATAAAAGGGATAAATAGGTGATATGTGGTATCGATTCTCGATTCTCGTCGCGAATTTCAATTTCACTATTTATATGGGCTGAGTAAGAAAATCGTTCTTGAGAATTACAAGCAAGCAAAAATTGGTGTATGTTTTCAATACAAGTACATCATATTCAATATAAGTAACACATTAGATGCGTTGCTTCACACGCGCGTCGTGCCGCAGCCTTCTAAGGCGTTGTTCCAAACGTGTTTCAGTTCAAGGGCCCCGAGTTCGAATCCCACCGCACAGAGTATGGAAAAATTTTGAATAAAATAAACATAAGTTGGTTTAATTTGTTGTTTTTCGGAATTAATAAAAATAAAAATCGTCGCATCCTTCCACATAAAAGACTCATTCACTTATTCATATCTTCAAGAAGAATCGATTTACTATCTCTAGAGTATACTTTTTTCTTATCTCCAGGAAGAATCGTTTTTTTTATCTCTTAGAAGACACTTTTCTGATCCCCAGAATGATACGCGCTTTCTTATCTCCAGGAAGAAACGCTTTCTTATCTCCAAGAAGATATGCTTTCTTATCTCCAGGAAGAAACGCTTTCTTATCTCCAGGAAGAAACGTTTTCTTATCTCCAGAAAGATACGCTTTCTTATCTCCAGGAAGAAACGCTTTCTTATCTCCAGGAAGAAACGCTTTCTTTTCTCCAGGAAGAAACGCTTTCATATCTCCAGGAAGAAACGCTTTCTTTTCTCCAGGAAGAAACGCTTTCTTATCTCCAGAAAGAAACGCTTTCTTAACTCCCAGAAGTGTTGCAGAGTGGCACACTTCTTCCCGAAGGGAGATGAGACTGCGATTGCTATGCGATATCGCCAGAGTTAAGCGATACCTACTGGAACAATCGCATACTTATCTCTTCTGCTATAAAAAATGTTTGCTGGGAAGGCTTCTGTGAACTTGGCGTTGTCTGTTGGTGTTGGTTATTGCTTTTAAGTCGCCTTGCAATTCCCAAAACGGTTATACAGCATGAGGAGGCTGACTAGTTGTTTATATTAAAAATTTGTACACTCGATGGGAATGACGTCTTAACCCGTTGCGCCACGGCGTGCTTTAAAAATCACAAATCTAAGAAGTTACTTGTATCAAACAATACACCCATAATTGCTCGCTTGTAATTCTCAAGTTCGAATTCCGAGCTCAACTCATATAAAAGTGTTAGCAGTTTGAAATCAAAGGTTGGCACAGTTCATTCTAAATGACTTTTAATTTGTGTATAGGCAGTGTTAGGAAGTACCTAGGTACAAATACCTTTGTAACGCTCTAAAAGTAAGGTATAAGGTACTTTAATATGAATGAGAATTGAATTTCAAATGATAGCTTGAGTGGGAAACGAATCTAGTTTATATTCATTCTATCGATTTGATTGTCGATGTGACTATTAAAATAACATAGTCTTGAGCTATCTACTCTGTTGATCCTTAAGACGCTTTAAGTCAAGGAAATACAGAAAGCTGTCGCACAACTAGCATGGAAATAAGGTACATGGACTATCTTTTGAATGGTTTCTAAATTCGATTGCTATTCAGAGTGGATAATAAATGACAGCATTTTATTAAACATACAAGAAACCAACTTATATTCTAGGATCCTATCACCAGTAGACTTTGCTATCAGTTTAAATAATTAGGTCGCTAATTTTACTATTTAAGAAGTTTTAAAAACTTGTGCATATCGCTTTACTTCCTATGATCCAAGATCAAATACGTAGACCAAGATTAAATATGTAGATAAAGCCATTTGTGAAGTTGACGCGAATGTGGAACTTAATGATTAATGTTAATTTAAAAAAAAAACATACATATTGTAAACTATGTCGAAAATTCAAATAATAGGAATTCTAGCCTAAATAGTAAAAATAGGAAAGAAAAAAAAAATATATTTTTCTGACTTAGAACTAAAAAAAAGTGTATGTCCCTGTCAAAATTTTGGGAGTCTCGGAACACAGATTTGTTGTACTGATTCCTGAAAATCTTTTGTTCTTTTTTCGTACACTTTTGTTGAAATTTCGATGAAACCTAAAAGTTTTGGTTGGATAGTTGATGTCATTCAGTTCACAATACTTTCGGGTAGGTGGTGTTGGATAAACCATGATTTAAAAGGCATTTAAAAAAGTACCTTTTTCTTCCTTTACCTAGGTACTGAAAATTTTGTATACCTTTTACCTTACCTAGGTATATTTTTTGACATTTACCTTGTACCTTACCTAAGTAAGAAAATTGAGTACCTTTCCAATCACTGTTTATAGGTTTGAATTGGTAAAATCAACAAGAAAAGTGCTTAAGAAAAAACATTTTTTAGCCAAAAAAGCAAAATTTCTTTTTTTTTATACCCTTGCAAAGGGTATTTTAATTTTGCCCAGAAGTTTGCAACGCATAGAAATATTCATTTCCGACCCCATAAACTATATGTATTCTTGATCAGGACGACGAGCTTAGTCGATTGAGCTTTGTCCGTCCGTCTGTCTGTCTGTTTCTACGCAAACTAGTCTCTCAGCTTTAAAGCTATCGAGCTGAAATTTTGCACAGAGACTTCTATTTACTGCACGCTGCTAATATGTCGGAACCGACCGGATCGGATGACTATATGTTATAGCTGCCATCGGAATTAACGGTCAAAAAATGGGTCCTACTGAGAAAAACTTTTTTGTTTTCAATGTAAGCGTCTTCAAACCCGGCCATTATTAATATTATATGCTTTCAAACAGATTTGCAAATTTTGGTCAAAATCGGATGACTATATCTTATAGCTGCTATAGGACTGATCGGTCGGAAAATGGGTCTTAGTGCAAAAAAAACTTTTTTGTTTTCAAGTAAATCGTTCTTAAGGTCAGTGATTTTTAATATTAAACGCTTTCAAACTAATTTGAAAAAGTTAATCGTCATCGGGTGACTATATCTCATGGTTGCCATAGGACCGATCGGTCGAAAATGGTTTTTAGTAAGAAATGTTTTTTGTTTTTAATGTTAGCGTCTTTAAACTGGGCCATTAATAATATTATATGCGTTCAAACAGATTTTCAAATTTTGGTCAAGATCGGATGACTATATCTTAAAGCTGCCATATTAACCAACGGTCAAAAAATGGGTCCTACTGAGAAAAACTTTTTTGTTTTCAATGTTAGCGTCCTCAAATTCGTCCATTATTAATATTATATGCTTTCAAACAGATTTGCAAACTTTAATCAAAATCGTATGACTATATCTTATAGCAGCCATAGGACCGATCGGTCGGAAATGGGTCTAAGTAAAAAAACCATTTTTGTTTTCAAGTAAATCGTTCTTAAGGTCGGTGATTCTTAGTATTAAACGCTTTCAAACTAATTTGAAAAAATTTATCGTCATCGGGTGACTATATCTTATGGTCGCCATAGAACCGATCGATCGAAAATGATTCTTAGTAAGAAATTTTGTTTTTGTTTTTAATGTTAGCGTCCTTAAACTCACTGATTACTAATTCTATATGCTTTCGCAAAATTTGGTCGAAATCGACTGACTATATCTTAAGGCTGCCATAGGACCGATCGGTCGGAAAATGAGTCTTAGTGAGAAAAACTTTTTTGTTTTCAATTTTATCGTTCTTAATCTCGGCGTTTGTTAATTTGATTTGTTTTCAAAAAGATTCGCGAAATTTGGTCGAAATCAGATGTTTATCTGTCGGAAAATGGTTTTTAGTTAAAAATTTTTTGGATTTTTATTTAAGCGCTCTTAAACTCTGACATTTCAAAAACAGCATTTGCAAGGGTATAAAAACTTCGACACATACGAAGTTAGCTTGGCCTTCTCGTTTTTTTTCTTACTTGAAGGCTAATAAGCACTTTTCCTCCTTCATTCAGTCAACTTTCTTAGCTGTCTTTTCCTTCTTCCAACATGAAAATGTTGTGCAACTTTTGGGGATTATGTATACTCTGCTTATTGATTACTTGCTGCTAACGAGCTTTCCATCTTTTCACATTCAGGTTCACAATATTCAATTTATTAACCTTTAACCTCGGCATTTTGTTGGTAACTTTTCGTAAGAAATTTGCTATAGCCGCCACTCAAATGTTATAACTTGTATGAATGGAAAAGTTTTAGGTCTGCTCTGCTCTGCTCCTCCCTCCACCAAGCGGCATTTGTGAAATCTTCAACACATAAACATAATATTCAATGGATGGCAGGATTTAGCTCAAACCCAAATAAAGTTGTGTGTGCGTAAATATGTAAAAGCACACGTTTAATTGCAAAAATGCTTAATTATGCATGAAACATTGACACACATACACACAGAGAGAGAGAGAGAGAAAAATGAATTATTCATGCCGCCCAAAGGGCAAAAGGAGACTTTTTTGTTGATCGGATTCGGTCTTCATCTCATTCTACACATGTATTTGCGTTTGTATAGCCCGCGTTGCTAACAAAACAAACAAACATACAATTTATGTGGGTGTGTGTGTGTGTAGGTACACGGAGGGGGGGGAATAACAATATTTAGCAGGGGCAATATTTTGTAGCCTTCTAATGACGTCGGCGTGGCTTTCCAGACGCGAAAACGAAAACTTTTTTGCGCCTGGCCAAAAATTCGTTTGCAATTTGCACGTCAACATTTTTGGCCTAAGCAACGCACAAATTGGCAGCGTCGGTCAAGTTTGTTTGTTTGATATTGAAACATATGGAATACCTAGAAGAGCTCTATGCGCTCTTGTTAAGGTAAGGAATATGGAATATTTTGAATGTCAATTATATATGTTGTTGACAAAAGTGCTCCAAGTTGGCTAATCAATGAAACTGATTGAATACTTTAGTCTTTTGTCTCCAATGTTCAAAGGAACAGAAGGTTCTTGAACTTGCTGGACACACAGTAAAGTTTCGGTTTGCTTAAATTTTAGGCGATTCTGTTTTTAACCGATTTAGAGCTTCACAAAACAAGACCTGAACCTCCTTCGGTGAGGTTCGGTGATGGCCAGTTTGAAACCTTGCTAATAAATGTCCCTTAAACGTGTGTTTCTAAGTCAGCAAATCTATACTTAAATCTCCTTTTTAAAATTAGGTTCAGAGGAACAAGATAACCTCGAAATTGTATCAAACAGTCAAAGGGCGCCCTCGACGGCTTCCAACTTTTCCTTGCGGATCAAAAATCATATTTCTTAAAATACTGTTATTCAATTTCTCAGCGCGGACTAAAATTTCTTCATTATTGTTAACGTGAAGGCCAAACTAACATGCATATGTAGATTTGCCCTTACTAATCGCCGACGGACAGTTTGTGTTGTCCAATTTCGCTTGCAATCGCTTTTGATGATTCAAAAGTGTCAGGATTAGACAATAATACAATACGATTATCGGTTACTAATGATGTTTTCTTGCATCTTTTACTCCTTTTGAATGATCTTTTATGCTTTCAGAGAACTTGTAACAAAACAGTCCAATTGATGTGGCAATGCATTTGTAACTATTTCCTTGTTCTCGGAGCTTACACGCACCCATTACATGCACCTATTTTGTTGATCAGCCAAAAATGTACGTTTTTGTTAACTTTAGTATTTCTGCGTATCTATTAAACATTTTGAATTGATTGTTATCAAATTTATCAGACTTTTACTTTTTGGCAGTCGCCCTCAGAATCACTGTAACATTTAACATTTCTTTCCATGAGTAACGGGTATATCGAAGTCGGGCAGCGCTGACTTTAACTTACGCTCTCGTTTTCGATTATGCTAAAAGTGAGTACTAAGATTCGGTTTTGGAAAATTCTGTCGGGAAATGTGGAAAACTCGCGGAAAAATGTTGTATGAAACTTTTGTGTTTATCATTAAACAAAACTGCATACCAATCTTTCGGAAAATTCAATAACTGAACTGCGGTCTCGGTTCGGTTGAGTGGTTCACTTTTTATTTAATATGTATACTATATGTTTTATGATGGCTTCCGATTTCCGAAGAAAATAATTTCTAAAGTGAATATGTGACTTTTAGCACACTTTTCAAAGTAATTTCCTAAAAAACCTTAAAGTAGCTTTAAAGTCCTTGTATAAATGTCCTAAATATATGAATTCCATAAGGATTTCAGTTCGGGTAAATACACTCTTGGCTAAATTTGGATTAGGGTGAAGAAGCACGACATAGATATACGATAGAGAATATAGTCCCGTGAGGAAATCAATAAGCAACTTGCAAGAAAAGAACGTAGTCTGAAATAAGGTATATTAGGAGATGTACAGAATCACTTGATTTAAATTGGTTGTGAAGTCATCCATAACGGCTACTTCAATCCTTAAGATCAATTAGATCTATTAGTGGTCAACCTTGCAGAGGCTCCATCAGCAAACTTAATTTTACCAAAAGTCGGATAAAACTTTTTTTTGGGAAATCGATTAAAATTTTCAAATTTACAATTATCAATTTCTGAAGGTAAGCACTTTACGTCTTAAACTCGCCAGTGAACTGAACCCAACCGAAGAGCTTTGCTTTGTGGTTTTAGGTTCGGTTCAGCTTTTCCTAAAGGACGGCGGTTCGGTTTATCAGCTGGAACGTTTTGGTTCGGTTCAGAACCGGTTGGCATCCCTGGTATGTACGTTTGTTTGTTCTCATAGGCGTTTAAACCGCTGAACCTATTTTCACGAAATTTTCACTGTATGTTCATGTCGATCAAGAAAGTTCATAGGCTATATCTCAAGACTGTGAACCAGTTCGAAAGAGTTTAAAAACGGTTAAAAAGTGGTTCAGAGCCATATTTCAGAAATCAAAGAAGAAGTTTTGAACTTGAAATCTGATCTGTAGGTTGGTAAAATGGAGTTGGACTTTTTAGTGGATCGGGACCAGTATCGAAACGTTTTCGAACAGGTTAAAAAGAGTTTCAGCGCCATTCCTTAGAAGTTATTTAAGCTACGAACTTTAAATCTGGTCTGTAGGTTGATAATATGTTAGTTATAGTATCGAACCGGTATCGAAAAGGCTTCGAACCGGTTAAAACGTGTTTCTGAGCCATACCTCAAATGTTGTTTAAACTATAAACTTGCTCAATACATCTGCATTCATCTGGCCTTCATCGTTAAAACCGAACGACAACAAAGCACAAAGCAATTTCGAAAGCATTTTACGAAATGAGGAAGGATTTAGAACAACTTTCTTAAAATTAGGGTTTCTTTTCTTAATTTTAGGTCAAAATACGCAAAATTTTTAACAAATATTTTCTAAATTCAAAAGCAAAATCACCCTAAAAATTACAAAAAGCAATAAAGCCTTAGAAAAATTTCAAAATTTTTGAAAAAATCATTTTTAGGGCAACTTTTCTAAAATTTACAAAAAATTTTCTTAAATATAAAGGGTATTCACCAGCCCGCGTAAAAGCGTAATTGTGTAAATTTACGCACCCCTTCTGTTTACCCTCGTAATTTTTAGAGTAAATCAGCTGTTTTTGACAGGCTGTGAATTTTACTGTCACTTGTAAGGCAAAGCTTGTTACGTAAATGCAAATCAAAATAAAAATGCCTAGAGAAAGTGTACAAGAAGCGAAAAAAAGACCTAGCGCTTCATGAAATAGAATGCATTGATGGTAGGTGTACAAATCAAGCTTTATAAGCATGAAGAAATAAGAATACATAAAATTTTTTTTTGGTTTGGACCATGATGCTGTCGATGAAGTGATGGACGAACTTATGGAGGATCTTACCAAGTTCTGTGTGCCCAAATCAGTCAACTGGTAAACCAATGTGCTGCCATTTTTCAATGATGGTCGCTTTCTCCAAATGCTCCGTGTCACTTAAAGTCAGTTCGAGTTGATTGCCAAATTGATGCATGCTGTGTGACAACTATATTTCGACCCCGAATGGAACTTGAGTTAGCGATTGCAGTTTTAGGTTTTGAGTCGTCAAAGGAAAATTCATCAATAAGGAAAACTGCAACTATTTCTAGGTCTTGTTAGAGAGTGTTTGGAGCTATTTTGAGGAAAATGTGTCAATTTATTTACTGGCCAGATGCAGCTAACGGACTATTTGAATTGAATTTAAATTTTTTTTTTTTGGTGTGACCGCATATTTTAAAGACAAAAATCTCGAAATGGCCCGATACCAAGTGTTTTTTGTCGATACTTAGAATAATCTTTACTTTTTTAAGCTTTTACGCTGATTTTTTAAACATACCACAGGGCAGCAAAAATGTGATAATTTATTTCCAATGTGTTTTGTTGTGGTGTCGTAAACTTTTAGAGTTTACGCTTTTACAAGAGCTGTTGAATACCGTAATAGAATTTTTTTTCTCTAAATTTTAGGGTGATTTCGATTCTAAGGCGATTTTCTTAAATATAGAAAATTAATTTTCTGCATCCTTAGTTATGTTTTTCACGTTTTTGCCACACTTTACGCTTCCCATAGCATACTTTTTGGAACTGATTGATTGTTTCAAAGATTTATGTATAATCAAATCAAGCTAATTTCTATGAAATTTTCACACACATTTTTGTAATTTGTTTTTGCGTTTTCTTGCCTCTATCAAATCAGGTGATTCCACTGCTCTACATACACACACTCACATACATCCACATACTGCGTTCATTAAACAAGTTTGTAGTATTTGATTTTTTTGTATCTCTTATGTAGCTGCTGCGTTTCTAAATTTTTTCTTGAATTTTCTTGTTGTTGATTGGAAGCAGGAGAGAGATAGAGAGATAAAACGCGTATGCTGCCTGCGTTTGATAAAAACACATAAACAAAATATTTAGCCCTGAATTGTTTGCCAAAAAAAAAAAAAGAAAATCAAGAAAATTGTTGATCTCTTTCTTGTGCCTCGTGCGATTTGTTGTTGCTTATTATGCTTTGGCTTTTAGTGTTTTGCCGGCAACAATACAAACCCCAAAAAAGAAAAAAAAAAAGCACACTAACAATGGCAAATTAAATGTATAAAACTAAACATAACACGCTGCTGCGTGCCCTGCCAGTCTGCTCCGTTCGTTTCTATAGTATTTTTCACACAATAAATGTGTAGAAACAACAACAACAACAACAATAAAAACTTGCGAAATATTTTCCACTTGGCACGCAGCATGGCCAAGTCTCGAGTCTCGAGTCTGTTTGCATTTTACACTTTTCATTTTATTTATTTTTAATACGATTTTTTTCGGCAATTTGATAAAAACTAAATACAGAACACAGATTCCTCCTCCTCCGGTCAAGTGTTTACGTAGGAGCAGCACTCGAGTAGCTGGAGAATTTGTTAACTGCTTGGCCAATAGTTGGTTTAGCGCCACGTTGTTGGTGTTGTTGCTGCTGCTGCAATTGCCAAAAGAGCCCAATAGAAAATGTTCTTGATTATAAATAGTTTTGCCAAAATGCTGCGCATGGGGGTGTGGGATGGTCACAACAACAACAACAGGTCCTCCTCCCTCTTGGCCATTGAAAATTCAATTTCAATTATTAGAAATCTGTGTGTGCTTGTGGCACTTAAATGTCACATTTTGCTATGTGGGAGCTCATTTTCTTGGTTCATATTTTTGCAAATTAAATTTTTATTGAGCGTATCGTTTGGGCATAATTAATTTTAATTGAGGACGTTGCAAGACACACACACTCACACACCCGCACATCCGCACGGCCTTTGACAAGCTATTTATATGGGGGTGTTGGAGGCTGCAAGCCGGTCCGGAACCGAACCTCCCTGTTCTGTTTGGGTTCTTTATGCTTCTTTCGAACTGGACCCTGAAATAAACCCCTTAAATTAATGATTGACCAAATGGGTTGTCTCTTTTAGTTAAATTCTTGTAACGGAAGTTGAGCATATCCTTGATGTGTGCTCAATTTAACAGGTACACGAGTCGCTACAAAGTGAAGAATTTAGGAACTGTCTTTGTGTCCATGGAAAATGGAATGAAAATTCCTAATCAAAGAGGGAATTCTCTAATTCAATTATGTGAATTTCTTTAAGCAAGAGGGCAAACATCTTTTCAGTTTTGGTCGATGAAGCAAGTCAGAGCTGCTTTTTTCGCACTCCAATACAAATTCACTCTTTGGCCCTTTGGCTCTTCGTGACAAATCCTAATCTAGAACAGGGCCGGCCAAATGGATATGTGCATGTGTTGGTGAGAGTATGTAGCCGTCTTTGCACACCCATAAGTATGACTCGCGTCTGTGTGAAAAAAATACGAGGGACGGCTTTGGGCTGGTATTTGTGCAAAAGACACCGAACTCCTATCTGTCGCCCTTACGACGTCAGCCTGTCTACGTGTGAAAACGTTCATTGCCCTGCCTGCCTACACCTGCTGCTCACGCCTGCTGCTCACGCCTGCTATTTACGTACACTCAGCCGACTATGCAACTACACGTTACCGATCTCACGTTGTTCAAGCATTCGACCAATTTATCAGATCTTGCATTGTATGCAGCCGACCCTGCACGTGCATGTACTCGTTCGCACGTTAATTAAACATTCACCAATTCCGCCGATTTTCATTGTACGCAGCCTGCCAGACAATCGTTCCTACTTGTGAAAGTAAGTCGCGCAGCTGAATATGGATCTTCATCGCATTCTTCATCATCGCCGAAGTTCGATGTTCAAGCATAACGATCCCCTTGCCTGATCAATAACAAACAACCTGCTACAACTCGAGACGCTCTTTGCTTGGCAATTGATGCCACACTGAGTCTACCTACAAGTTCTGAACCTCAAACGAAAGTCCACAACGCGTGGCAAGCAAAAGTCCACAACGAGTGGCAAACGAAAGGCCTCGACAACCTCAACCCTGCTTGGGCGAACTTGCTAGTCGGCCACCACTTGAAGCAACGGCCTCAAAGCAAGGTTACGATCGACGCAACTTCGCCTATCTGTACACCGAGCACTTGCTCAGTACTACCGATTCATCAGCAATGACCATCTAAATCTAGACTATACGTTTGCTCTGTCGAACCAAGTTCTGTTTGCAACTGCAACCGCTTTCTTCACGAACTCGAACCGTTCTCGTCTGAAACTGAACCCTGTTTCACTCCCACCCATCAGCCATGATATGGTGCAACTGCGACAGAGCAAGACAGGGTGAGGATCAAACCTGAGCGCCGTAGCAGCGCAGCAAATAGAGAAGATGTACTGCGCAAAGGTACTATCTACCCTTCTCTTATCGGTGTCATCAGTTCCTATACTCAACGGAAACAGTTCGTTTACTCAACAGCTACACAAATATCACAGCGAGAAGTATACGCAAGCTTTCCGCCACATTGGGACTTGTAGAAAGCCTGAGTCTACCTACAAATTCTCGACCTCAAACGAAGTCCACAACGAGTGGCAAACGAAGTGTAGATGATCACCCTCGGACTTTTATCCCAGATATATTGTAATGATAGTTAGCCATGATATAATTTTGCTTTACTTTGATCACGGATGAGCTCAAGCTTGGGTCAACACTGGGAGTCTTTCGGCTAGGTCTCGTCGGACAGGGAGGATCTTTTGCTCATGAACGTGACTGGCTATCAGACAAGAGAATGTGTGTTGACCTTACCTTTGATAGATGTTATTCCAAACTAGGAGATACTATTGGGTTTGATGTTATCCCAATTACGCACCCTTCCATGTTGACAATGGTTCCTAACTTGCATGTTAACCCTAATACTTTATCGATGCTGACTCATTTCGATACCCCCATGCCTTTGCTCTAGTTAGACTTGTTCATATTCATAATTCATTTAATACTGTCGATAATTCACAAAATTCACCTTCATGGTTATATATAGTAACTTTAGGATAACAACAAAGTTAATTACAAAATTCACTTCAAATGATGATTACAAAAATAAAGATAGGGTTTAATAGCTTTTAGCCATTAAGGTGTTTAGTTTTAAACAAGCACTTGGCTATACGTATGTATGCATATGGTAATTATAACGCGAGTCTTGGATACATTAACTTTAGTACTTTAGTATATCAAATTAAATCAAACGGTTATTTCATGATCAATACCATATGCTTCACTTCAGCTTTGCTGGTTGTTTTAACAACAAAATAAAGATGGCTATCTGTAGTACTTACAACTTATATGGCGATCCGTGCAGTCAGGCCTGGTGCATTGATGCTGTACCTAATATAATGAGGTGTTACTTAAACTACTTAAGTTAAGGTTCAAAGAGTGCAAACACAGCTTTTAATTTTCAATCAATTATCCACATGCAGCAATGTTGAAGCTTACATGGGTCTTGATCACGTGTAGAGAGGTTAGGGCGAAGGTGCTACTGCCTTATCCAAACAGCATCCGCAAAGGTAAACTAAATCCGAGAGTTATATTCCTAGGCCATCCGAATATGAACAGGGTTTTGCACCTTCCACTGTTGTTGGCTTTCAGCTGCACACCAATTGATATGCGTGGATTTACTAGCCTTTTAACCTTGGTCTGATAGCAAACGGAAATAAATCAAAACCACGACCAGAAGTTGGCTTCGATTGCTCTCATATATGCATGCATACATATAATTATCGAATGTGTAATCGATAGTCAAAGTAATTGATTAACAAAAGACATGGGTATTCTTGCCACTGTTCCGTATATTTCCATTTCCTTTCATTCAGCCGTTACAATATACCAAAAATTTTTAATATAATTCGTTTCCGCATGGTCTCTAGAGGGGGAGTACTGTGGCACCCCTGGTCACACTATTCATCGTGATAACGCAGCTGCTGCGCGACAACCCGTACACCATCCCTAACGCAGCAGCAGCACGACAACCAGTTTCTGGTTGGCTCCCGCCAAGGCGGCTGTTGGCAGCATCGCTCTGTACAATCGAACAATAATTGTTAGCGATTAAGTTATATATTCAATAAAGCTACACTGTAGTTTTTTTTTGTGCCTGGTGCTGGCGAAAGCAAAGCATCCGGTGGGTGACGCGTTCGGCACAGTACTCTCCCAGACGCTCATACAAATATAGTCAACCATCAGGCAGTCTGCTAAGGGTTAAACATCGGCCTAGCCGATCAGCACAAAAACACCCTAAGCTCGCTCACAAATTTTTGGTAACCATCGGCCGATCGGCACAACAATACCAGAGATTATACATGAAATGTCAACCATCCGTCTGGCAATTTCGGGACAGCCTGCGGACTCAGCACATTTTTTGTTAACCATCCGACTTGCCCGATCCGCACAGCACTACCAGAGTCTATACTTGAAATGTCAGCCCAACCGCCAGGCGATTTGAGCCAACCATCGGAATGGGGGCATTTGCGATAACCATCCGGTAATCTGTTTAGGATAACCATAAGCGCGCCGCCCGATGCGTACAGCAATACCAGAATGTAAACATAAAATGTAAGACCGGTTGTTACTAAAGTGGAATTACATAACCATTACATCCTCGCTTCGCTTCAACCATTTTGTAAAAATTATAAAATCGTTAAGCAAAACTGAAGTTTAATAAGTTTGGCATCTATATTTGTAGGATGCTCATCCATTAGGCTCTTCATTTCCATCATTTTGTTCATACAGTAGAAATCGCTCTCCTCCTTGTGGCTGACAAGCGACTGCTTGATAGAACAGTCCTTAGAGTTCGGTGTTTGTGTTCAACGTGTGATGACGGTCACTGCAAATTTGGCATTGTTTCTTCCCGCCAACGCAATATAAGTGCTCTGTAGACATCCTCGCTTCGACTCGCGACTCAAGTTCGTATAAAATTCGCCATGCATCAATTTCTTCACGGGTAAATCAATCTTGATTCTCAATGCCTAAAGCCCAGTTTCGGCGAAAATGAATCGTTTGATCCTGCCGGTCGGTTGGACTCTTTTGACTGACGCCTAGCAGAAGCTTCCGAATTTGATGACATCCCATAGAAAATCTGGTTTGAGAGCTGGTATGTTGGCTGGCAGCCGTAGTCAGAATTAGGCTGACATTCTCCAGCCGAACGACAGGGTAGTTACACATATTAAACCAAGTAGCTAAAGCCAGAAGGTGGCGCCATCTATTGGAGAGCTTGGGAAATCACTCAACTAACATTGTTTAAAGCGGAAATTAAATTTTTCCATGAAAGTCATTCAAAACCTTTATTTCTATTCAGTTTACGAGTTGCAAGAAGTTAGCTTTCCTTTACTTTTTCCATCTTTTTAGGAATTTTCATAGAATTAGCAAAAAAAGAATGCTTCTTTTGATGCAATTCACGAATCGACCCCCATTTTGGAGTTCTTCAGAGGAGAGAAAGGGCTGACCCTCAAGGGCATGCGTCATTGAACAAAACAAATATTAGTCGGAAGGAGCAATGTCTGGGCTATATGGCGAGTAGGGTAGGACTTCCCATTTCGGCGTTTCAAGGTATGCTTTGAACGGCTACGCAACTTATGGCCGAGCGTTGTTGTGTGACAAATTTACCTTGCCGTGCCTTTGCTCGTATTCTGGTCCTTTTATACCCTTGTACGCATAGAAGAAAGCATCTCCGACCACACAATGTATATATATTCTTGATCAGCATGACGAGCTGAGTTGATAAAGCCATGTCCGTCTGTCCGTCCGTCTGTTTCTATGCTATCTCCTCCGTCAATTTTAAAGCTATCTTAATCAAACTTTGCACGAAGCCTTTTGGTACTAATACGCTGCACGTTTGACGGAATCGGCCTGATCGGATGACTATATCATATAGCTGCCATAGGAACCATCGGTCGAAAAACTAGTTTTTGTAAGAAAAACTTTTTTGTCTTCAACGCAAATGTCCCCAATCCTCGTATTTCTAAGTTTTCTATGCTTTTACATAATTCCACCAAGTTTTATGAAAATCGGACAACTATATAGTATAGCTGCCATACAAAAGATATGTCTGAGAAAAATTCTAAGTAGGAAAAACTTTTTTGTTTTTAATGCTATTGCTCCTAAACTTGTCACTAATCAATATTATATGCTACTACACAATTCTACCAAGTTTGATCCAAATCGGATGACAATAGCATATAGCTGCCATAGGAACTATCGGTAGAAAAGGTAGTTTTAGTGAGAAAAACTTTTTTGTTTTCAATGGTAGCGTCTTTATACCTTCCAGTTGTGAATATTATCAGTTTCCACACAATTTTGGGGAGTTCGGTCAAAATCTGATGAGTATATGATATAGCTGCCATATAACTGGGAAGCAAATGCTCAAAGTAGTGGCGCCATCAAGCCACAAGGGTATGTAAACTTCGGTCGAGTTGAAGTTAGCTTTTCTCTATTTTTTTGCTTCAAAGCTCGGCACAAATGCTTCAATTGTGTTCGGTAGAGTTGCCCTGTAATGGTTTCACTCGGTTGTAGCAGCTCATAATATACCACGCCCAATTGGTCACACCAAATACAGAGCATTAACTTGCCATCGTGAATCGGTGGCACCACTTCTAAACGTTTAAAACGGGGGAAATCGATGAAGCATATTCCTCGTAAGCTTCTTACAGCATTCTATAGCATTCATCTGCATTTTTCTTCAAATGAAAGCAGAAAAGTAAACTTTCCCGCAGATTGTGTTTTGTTGGCACAAAAGTTGACATATTCGAAGCACCTTAAAACTATGTGGTTTACACTTCAGCGAAACGACAAATACTGAACAAGAAAGTTTAATGATGAGGCAACATTTACCGATTCGATTCAAGTCTAAAAACTATTTAATATTTTTGTTTTCTAAGAACAGGCGTTTAGCCATAAATCGAAGCGGCTTAAATTATCATTCTACAATTTAGAAACCTCTCTAGCCATCAACTAAATATCCGCAATACGAACTTTCCACTTTAAAATGCCCCGCAATAGACCAAAAAATGAAAATATTCTTCCATATGGGGGAAAATGTGAAAACTTTTCTCTGACTATTTATCTTCAATTTCCGCACCAGGATGGTCAGTGAAATAAACCAAAAATTTGCACAACAGACCGACAACCCTTATTTCCTATCGCCCGTCAATGCATTGTGTGCCCAAAGTGTTGCATTGAAGAGCAGTGCCTCCTCTTGCAAAAGGATGACGTCGTTACAGGCACTTCTACTTTGTATGCAAGGCATGTCGGACATTCCAAGTCCACACACACACACACACACACACACACACACACATGGGTTTTTGGGTTGAAGGCCTTGTGTTTGGTATGTGCCTGTCCAATTGACTTTTGCTGTCGTGCAATTGTTTGGTCAGGTACCAACAGTGGCCAGCAACAGGGCAACCGCAGAGGCGTACGCAGGCGTTGATGCTGACGTTGCTGAAACTCATTTGCATGCAGCTGTCGAACATCAACAACAACAACAGCTTTAATTCAATTGCAGCAGCCAGCTCCTTCGTTTATTTTGAGCCTTATTAGCCGCTATTGTTGGTTGAAACTCATAATAACCACATGGAGAAGAAGACGCAATGAAGCGCAAATATGTCAACAACATAAAATTGTTCGCTCTTTCTTTTTTTTTTAAAGCGAGAACGTCACATAATGCCAGTTAAGTAGATGACACGCCCACCTCAGTCACTCAGTCAGTTGGTCAATCAGCAGACGTCACTCGGTCAATTCCACAATGAAACAGTTTGTACTCGTTCGACTCGACCAGTTTAGTTTGCCGGTGTAAGCTCCCCACGCTAGACGCGAATTTAACGCTGTGTGTTTTTTTTTTCTTTCTAACTGATAAACAACCAATTGAATGATTCAGCAAAGCGATTTTCCAGCGGTTTTAAACGCGTCAAGTGCTGATAAAAGAAAGAAATCGTATTTATTTATGTGTACAAAAATTGATATGAGGTGCTTAAGCTGTATTTATTTTCAAATAATACCAAAAACAACAGTGAATGAATGATAACAAAGCACTTAAAGTGAAAATGTTGTGCAGTTTTTAAATGGAATTATATAAAATTTAAAATAGTTTTGGTGAAACTTAAAAGAAACTGAAATTTAAAGTCGAAAATAAAGGTACCGAAGAGGAGAAAAAGAGTAACTTAAAGAGGTAGTCAGAAATGACCTTTAATATTGTTAAAAAAAATACATAAATTCTTGTATCAAAACTGCGAATTTTGTCTTCTTCGTTTGTGGTGCATCTATAACATTTAAAAAACTACACAGGAAGAGGGAGAAGAGAAAGCGGTGGATGAGGAGGAATCGGTGGTGGGATTGAAGGAGGAGGAGGAAGGGTCTTAAGCGTATCCTTTGTGTGAAAGGCACGGCTGCAAACCGGTTTTGAACCGAACCGGTTCGAACCCGGAATTACGGCTTTTGTTTTACTGTGAACCAAAACAAAAATAGATGAACCGCTCTCTTACGATGCGCGTGTTCGGCGTTGTGTTCTCTCACAAGACATTTGTTCGTTTGTTTGTTGCTCATGTGGAAATGTCAACATGCTTACTTCGAGTTTCGCAGCTACGCACACATATGCAATGCTTGCTTGTGTGAGTTTGGACACCACTGCTCTAAAATGACTCAGCGTAGATTTTGTTGCACACACACACACAATAATCGGGTTTCTCTTTCTATTTCTTGTGGTTGGTGCTGTAACAGATATATACTCTTCTTTTGTATTGGTCTCTAAGCCGCCGTAAGCGGGCTCTTGGCAAACTGTGGTTTAGAGTTTCGAATGACTGCACTTTGTATACTCTGTACCCAAGGTACCTAGAGTAACCACTTTGATATTGAACTTTACAAGTTTTCATACAGTAACCTTAGGTTTTAGCTCTCTAGTTTAAGTCTTTTGGTATGCGCGTTAATGAAGCTTAAGAAATATGAACAACTTTGACAAACACAGTGCGATTTTGTTACGTGTTTTACATGGAAATTGAACGAATTAGATCATATGGCTAAATAGAATGACTCAACTAACCTTCCCATTGATAAGGCCAGAAGTCAAAACATATTGCGGGCCAAAAACATGAAACCATATTTCAATGTTCAATGCCAAAATTACAAATTATTTTTGTTGTTGTTGTTGTCAAGTTAACTAACACGTTCTTTTAATTTTTTTTGTTTACATTTTCGTTATTAAACGCTCGTTCGTGCAATTTGGTCCCTCTGACACTTGTCAAGAGTTGCGATAACATGCGAAATTTCTGCCAGCTCAACTCGAACGTAAAAGGCAATTCAACTTTATGCATATTAAAAGCGTTCACTCTGAAATTATTTGTATTAATCTTTAGATTGTAGTGAAAAAACAAGTTTCCAGTGAGAAGACCAAAACTAACTAAAAAAACCTGCTGCCATTTCCATTCCCCATTCCCCTCCATATTCAAATGAGTTTTTTTCTATGACGTCTTGGCGTATTGTTTACAACATTTATGAAATATCGACGACGCTTTCTGCTGGATCTGTTAAGATAAACTGCAAATGAAATTGTGTATGTTTATGCAGCCGACAAATTGCCAAGTTAAATGCGAGGCTCGCGTACGACAAGCATCGATTATGTTGAATTGTAACGTTTACAGCATCCGGTTTCCTGTGGGTGGCCGTAAGGGAAGTTGCCACTAACTCACACACACACACACACACACACACACACAGACACTCATTCTGTAGCATACTTTGCGGCGCGTTGGTTCGTGTATAGCTGCCGGCATACAGCATACATAATTGATGCTTAGCCTGAACTACAGGCACATCCTTCTGCAACTACCACTTCCACCACAGTTTCCGCTATGCTGTGAATGATTAGTTTTGGTCATGGAAGCTGTTGCTTTTGGCCATGAAATCAACTTAAGTGCTTGGGCTCAAGTCCCAGTTTATTTTTTTTTTTTGTTTTATTTACTTTGCACCGTTTCAACTGGTTGCCCTTGCCCCCTGCCTTCAATTGGTTGCGGTTGGCTGAATTCATTCTATTACAGTTTCCAGGCAATGGTTTTGTCAACGCCTTTCTGTCTGCCTATCGGCAGTAGAATCTCTCGCAGTGTTTTGTGTTATTTACATTTACATTTGCTTTTGTTTATCGATTCAACTGGGGAGGTGCGTGTGTGTTTGTGTGTGGGTGGATCTGTCTTCTTTTGATAAACATTTGTGTTTTTCTTTAATTATACAATTTAAATGTAATTATAATTAATTACGAAAATGAAAGCCTACAAAACGTTATCCTATCAAAGGCTGAATACTATCTCTATCAGCGAAAAAGCAAGAGGAAATTTGTTGTCTTCATTTTTCAATTAGTTGTTAGAAGAAGCAAAATGATTTATTTTGTACACTTAAAGATCTGGTCTTAATTTTGACCAGAAAATTTCAACGCATAATTAGGTTAGTTTGCAATGGCGGCACCTATGCCATGTTTATACCCTGTTAACCCTTTTACAGAATGAATTTTAGTAGAGCTGGTATTTCTAGCCCGGATGTCTCCGAGAGGTTGAGTAGGGGAGTCCTAAGTCTCCTTTTTCTCAAAGGGGGGCAATGGCAGAGAAGGTGTTGTACTGTTTCCTCCTCTTCTTCTTTCTGTAACTTCTGCAGAAGTCTTGGTCAGTGATGCCTAGTCGTGCTGCGTGTCTGCCAATAAGACACTGACCTGTTAGAATCCCCACCAGAAGTGATATGTGGTCCTTTAAGTAGGGTAAAAGTGTCTTTGTAGGTTTTTGGTTGAATGTTGGCTACGTAAGTCTCGCTACAGCACAGGAGGAAAGGTTTTTCCACCGATCCGTAGCGGGATAAAATGTTGCCATAGCCATCCAAATCGTGCTCTTCTTTGAAAGGAGCTCAATGGTCGTACCTAGTCTGGCCAGTTTGTCCGCAGACTCATTTCCTTTTATGTTGCGGTGTCCAGAAACCCACATTAGGTGTATACTGAAACTAGCTGAATCCGCCGCGTTCAAGATTTTAAGAAATTGTAGAAATTTTTGGTTTTGGATATTAATATGATTGGCTTCATTTTATCTTGTAGACAGTTTCGTGTTCACAGCTGGTAAAAATACATCAAAATTTTGCGTGGTAAATGCAGTGGCCTTTACACATGTAAAATTTTATTCCATCCCATGCAACCAAATTTTCTAGGCGCTCGGAAACTCTAGAAATATATCCTAATCCCTTTCCATCAAGTATTACCGCACGACTACATAGTGAATTTCTATACTTACAAACCGAGTTTCAAGTCAATCTGATGAAAAATAGTTTCTTGCATGCAGAATTTATCGGCCATTTTCCTCGAGGGCGGATTTTCCAAAATCGGGAAAACACGTGTTGAATTATTTCGCGTACTATGCTTACAAACCAAATTTCAAGTCAATCGGATGAAAAAAAAATGATTCCCATACAAACTTTTCCGACTCTTTTCCGGTTGGAATTTTCCAAAACCCCGTCTTAGTACACACTTTCACCACTAATGGAAACTCCTGTCCAAATTTCAGCCTTCTATCTCTTACCGTTTGCGCTCTGCGTTGATTGCCAATCAGTCAGTCAGTCAGTCAGTGAATCAGAACAAACTGTTTTATATATAGAGTAGAAGTAGATTGTTTATTTCATAGCAGCATCAGCACTGCGTGTCCATAATTGGAAAAAAATTTTCTTAATCTTTCCCGAAATTTATCTTCCACACTTCCCCTACTGTTCCTGCACGGTTAACTCACTGTAAAGTCACTGTTGAGTTACTGTTAAGTCACTGTTAAGTCGTAACACCTCTTCACCACTCCCTCCCCTTTTCTACCCCCTCACACTCCACGCACCCACAAACACACAACCTGCTGCTACGGCAAATAGTAAAAGCGGCTGACTTGTCAAATACAATATGCAAAGACAAATCCGTAGCTAAAGAAATCTGTCTTAAAGACAGAAAATTTTTCTAGTTTTAGTCCCCCAGTCAAACCGTCCGCAATAGAGCTTCGCTCTAAAAAAGAGCATTCACACTTACCCACAAAGATGTACCTATGAAGTTATTGTTGGTACTACATCCCAGTCGGACTTGTATGCATTCCAGAAGTGCATATTTCATGCCTACTTCTCACATCAGTAGGCATGAGAAACCTGAAAGTTCTCATTCGTTTTTGTTAAGCAACGCCGTAAAACTCAGGGGTTGTTGTTGTAACCGGTATTGTTGTTCGGGTTCTGCTTTTATCTCTACAAACTCAGTACTTCAGATGTACCAACTTTGTATATCGTAGGTAGGAAGACTTGAGACGTTGGTGACAAGTGACCTGTTTTAAGTAAAAAATTTATTAATAGAATTTTGGTAAATTAATGAAAATAATAATACATAAATACTATAAAATCCTTAGATGTAATTAAATTCGATACTCACCAAGAATATATTGCGCATTTGTAATTATAAAATTATTATCAATATTAATAAAAGCCGAAATCGAACAGACTTTGTAATTTTTTTCGTACTCTCTGTCTCGTTTGGTCAACGTTCATCAAGTGTTCGGGGCTTACTTCGTTTTTCTACTTCGTGTTCGATCTCCACGAGAGAGAGTTTCAACCGTTTCACGATATGCTGACTCTAAGCCTTACGAATAGCTGAGAAAACAACGTGTGAGTTTGTCATGGTGAAAAATTTACTTATTTCATGCCAAAAAAATAATGTAGAGATGTATTTTCGTGAAATTTCATGCCACCAAATGTACTTATTTTGGGTAAACACATGCTGCAAAGTCATGGAGTTTTTAAACACTTGAAAAGTGTATTATAATTTTGCCCAGGAGTTTGCAACGCATAGAAGGAATCATCTCCGACCACATTGCACTCTACTTTCCTGCATAAGTGGGACTAGGTTCTCCACCGACAGCCGTCTTGTGCCCAGAGTTTCCTCTAACCGCTGCATGTTCAGGCATGTTCAGCATCTCCCTCTAGGTTTCCGCAGTAGGTGCACGTCTGCCTCATGCCCAAAGCGGTGGAGATAACTCAGAAAGCTGCCATGACCGCTTAATAGCTGGGTAACGTAGAATTTTACCTGCCCATGCCTCCTGTTAGCCCAATCTCCACGGTTGGGGATGAGGCGGTTAGTTCAGCGACCTTTAGTGGATGAGTCCCAACGGCTTTGCCACCTAAGCAGGCTTTCTTCCTGGGCGGATGTTCGCACTGCCTTTTTGAGGGTTGCTGGCAGATTACTGCCACCTTCGTGCTTACTGAGGCTAGCTCGTCAAGGGGCGGCACTCCTGCGATTACAAGCGCTGCGTCATCTGACACTGTGCGGAACGCCGCACAGCAAATTCCAACTGCAACCAGTCGACGTGTTGCCTGCAGACCACGGCTGTAGCTTTTCACCTGCAGGGCTCCCAGCTATACTGGAGCAGCGTACAGCATGTTGGACCTCCTAACGCTGGTGAGCAGCAATCCTCGACCTTGCTTTGAACCTCGGGTATTGTTGATGGGGTGACGACATAATTTCGACAGAAAAAAACGACACAATTTCGAGCGAAATAATGTCGTTTTATTTTGTCGGAATAACAAAAAATACTTATGGAAAGTTTGCTATCTTCTCTATTTCAAAAGCTTGTAACCAATTGAAATGTTTACTATGTATAAATACAAACAATTTTTATGGCTTCGTTTACAATTTGATTGCAAATCGGACACTTTGCTTTTTGTTCTTCATGAAATTCGCCATCGAATTCAGCAATACGCCTGGAATTTTCGTTTTTTAAAAGAGATTTTTCTTAACTACTCTATTCCAACACGATTCGCACACATTAATGTGTTAGCAAGGCCTCAAAAGGACAGATTTTGGGTTCACGAAACAAATGTGGCATGGGTTTTCATGAACAAAGTGCGCTTAAATTTGAATGCTCTGCAATGGGACCGGCGAGGTCAGGGATAATGCTGATATGCTTAACCAGGCCATATCCTCCAAATTTGTTAGTTCCTCAACATCGTCATCGTTATCGACACAGTGTAACAGTGCGAGACAAAACCCTTTCTTTTAATATAAAATTTATTTGGATTTTCATGACAGCGTCTTTAAATTTTGTAATGGGTCGATCGAAATTATGTCATTTTAGAACGGCATAGTTTCGACGTTCCAATAAGAGTTTTTAGTCGAAAAAATGTCGTTTCAAAACGACATAATTTCGATTCCAAATGTACTGGGCGAAATTATGTCGACGGAATTATGTCGCTATGCCTTGTTGATCATGGAGTATGAGAGCAGAATTGTGAACAAATCAGAGCGCAACTGTTATTCTTTTGACACTGTTACATTTACATATATTGTTGTTAGTGTTTGTACTCTCTGTTAGTTTTCTTCTTCTGACAAATTTCCATTGCTCATTTATGTACCCCAAACAACAATTTTTTTTTTTTTTGGCATTTTCACCCACTTTGCGGTCAAATTTATCAAATTTTCTTTCGTTGGCGCGCAGCCTATGCCAAATCTTAGATCTCTAGGATAATCGGGATTGACTGTGGGTTGATAATCAGTCAGTCAGTCGGGCGTAGAGATTTATAAGCATAGATCAGCGGTGGGCAACCCGTTAATCCCATTGCTCCGAGATTTTTTTTTTTTGTCGGCAATTGAAGCCAGTTAGTCTCATAATAAACTGTCAACAACAAAGTCAATGCGAATTGAAGCACGGCGCCTACAAGACGCTTACACAGACGGCGCACAGCTGTATTTTGGGCGACCGAGACTCGCTACTAAAGGTGGTTTTTTCTGTTGTTGTTGTTGTTGGGGTGCTCCCAAACTCAAATTTCATGCCCACCGCTGGTATGGATAATATGATGGCTGCGTAGTAAGCTGTCATAATAAATTGTAATGAAATACTGGTTGCAGTTAATCGCCATAACTATAAAATTTGACACTGAATGCCTGCGTGGCCTGGGGGGAAGAAATCAGCAGTCAAAACTCAACGTCGTGGAAGAGGACAACAGTGTGGAAACCGTGAAAGAACAGTGGGGGAAGATCTCAGGATCTTAAGATCTCAGGCCAGCGATCAGGCAGTCAGTGTGCTACGGAAAATCAAAGCGAGTGCGTCAGTAACGGTCGTAATAGCAAGTGCCATCAGGATTGTGCAAGGACACAAGTCACAGAAGCAAGGAGCAGAATAGCATATAAGTACTAGAACAGTAAGTGGCGGGCAGAAGCAAAGTTGGGAGTACGGCAAGCTGACGATTATAGCAATAGGAGACGTCGGTCCGTAAAGCCAAGAGCGAGCCAAACCAGCAAATCGCAGCCAGGTCGGAGCAACAACTGCTACACGAGAAGGAAGGGTTGGCAAGTCGAGAGTCCGACGATATTCCGAGTGAGCGAGAGTTGTGGTACGACGGGAAGGCAGAGCCTTGTGGTGAACAAGGGAGCCAATAAGCAAATAAGAAGCATATTAAGTACCACCTAAGCCGAATACCTGATATTATATATGTGCGGTACTACTGAAAACAGAAAGGTCTTATCAATTGTTATTTGGGACACTATAAATTTGTTGAGGCGAGCCACGACATTTCTCGAGCCTTGCTTAGGGAAGACTCGTTACAACGGGCGCCCAACGTGAGGGATAACGGTAAGAGATAGCGGTTTGACATGTATGGAACAAATATTTCTTATACTTGCAGGCAGATTAGGTTAATTTTCAATTTTTGCCACGCCCCCTCCCGCCCCCGCAATTTGGAAAAAACGTCATATCTTCCACAGTTTCGTAGATAGATGGTCCTTTTAGACATATTTAGTAAGCAAGATTATTTATCGATTTGATGAAGAAATGATAAAGATTGGATGAGCAACAGTCGAGTTATAAGGTAAACAAACAATTATGATGGATAGCACCGGGCACAACGGCGATGGTTGGCATTTCACAACTTTCCAAGTTAAATTAATCAACTTTTGGTGAGTACAGCGTATGTTATAGTCGGGCTTGACTCACTTTCTTTCTTTGCGCTTCAGTACGAGCTTGCATGCTGTCTAGACATACTACAAATTATGAGCTGTTAATTTGTGCTATAAATTTGTAAACTGCCTCCAATTGGTGTGAATTTAAAATCTAATCTTATCTCCACTTGAATGCCATTGAGTTGGTCAGTGCTTTATAGTTTTTTCCCCCTCCTTAGCCAACTGAAGTGAGTGTTGTTGTCTTTCTCCCCCCGCAACAACAAATGTTTTTGCCTTTTTCTCTTTCTCCCTGTCTTTCTTTTGAGGCATTAATTGCTCTCTTCTTTGGCTTTTCATGTTTTGCTCTTTTGCTAGTCTCGTGGGGGGGTCCCATTCAACAAGTGCAGCAGCAGACACTTTTGCACTCGGTTGAAAAATTCATTAAGTTATCCCCTCCATTTGCGCCATGGCCATAATGAACTTTGGCTCTCGTCTGGCCGCAAAACTCACTTCATTTGCATTTGTTGCTACTTAGTTGCGTGTGCGTGTGTGTGTGTGTGTGCGTTTGTTTTTCTTGGGTCTGTGTACACATTTATTTATTTTAATGTTCACCCTTTGGTGGCAAAGCCAATGACGCAGCAGCTCGTGTGCTAGTTATTTATGCTAAACACTGCCAAGTAACCTAGTTTGTTGGCACCACCTCATCCACCCCCGCACCCAACCACAGCGGGAAAACATCGCAAAGAGCGTACTTGGTATTTATTTTTTCACTTTCCTCTTTACGCATTGGTTTTTGTGCATAAATTTTGATTATATACTTTATAATTTTAATTTGCCGAATCACTGAGCTTAAATAGTGGCGACAGTAAATCGTAAATTGCGATGAAAATGTTGGCACTCGATGGCCATTATTGCATCATGCAGAGAAACCGCGACATTCCCAGACGCGCCTCAAGTTATGCAACAGCAAACAACCTTTTTATATCCTTTGCCAACAACATAAGAGACGAGACATGCACTTGTCAATTGGTCAGGTTTTTTGTTGTTTATTTTTGGCAAATGGTTTTCATTCAGAAATAGAACTTAAAAAGGTTCTCAGACTTTGTAGTGATTTGGTTTATTTTTGGCATTTCCTTTTTATAACATTTTGGCCAGTCGAAGCGGATTGGCGCGACATGTTGTCCGTCCACACGCAGGTCACAACTCAAGCCATTGCCAAATTCTATTTTCTATCAGGCATCATATGCAATTGTGTGGGGGTGGTAAGAAATGGGGGAAAGGGGAGGGGCCATTGACAACGCCTCGCCCATTACAATATGTCAACCTAAACGTATGCGCAATATTCACTAGACCGATGACAAACGAATTGAATTTAAGAAATAACCCAAAGGTGTCTGACTTTGAGGGTAAAGAAATAGTCCCCCAATTATTGTTCTTAATGAAACGTTAAGAAACATTTCACTTGACGGGGATAAATGAGTTGATGAATCCGACATTTTTTTTTTTTTTTTTTTTTTTGTATAAAAATGAGTTGCGAAATATATTTAGGGTTGGATTTCACATCAACTTGGTTGTCAAGTAATCTGTTTACAAATTTAATTCAATTTCCAACTGTGAACACACATTTGTGTCTCTTGATAATTGTTATATTAAAAAAAAATAAAATAGAGGAAAGCTAACTCGGCCGAAGTTTATATACCCTTGCAACTTGTATAAAATTATGAATTAAATTATGATTAAAGGGACCTCTGTTTTACCCAGTTTTTCAAAATAAGCCTCGGTTTGCGTTTTATGGGTACTTTTATACTTGCAACACACAACGACAACAATTGCTGTTTGCTTTTTGCTGTTCACACTTCAAACAAACATCCAGTTGGTATTTAAACAGCTGCATTATTATTATTATTATTTATATACTTCACGCTTATAGTTAAAACTAAAGCTACAAAGGCTGATTCTTGTGATATTTTACAGGTGGATTAAACATACAGGTGGCTATAAAGAAGAACTTAAGCTTAAAGTAACAGATTATATGTATATTCATAGAATTGAAAGAAATACTAATTAGAGCAAGTGTATAATCACGGTTGCCAGGTTGTGTTTTTTTTCCTGTTGTTGCACTGGCACTTTTTTATTGGAATTGGCTCTTTTTTTCCTGGAGCACGAAAATTACGTATAAATTAAAAGAGTTCCGAAAATTTTGCCATGACAAGACGACTGTCCTTAGAAAAAGGTATTGCGCGAGCTTGTTTGAGCAGTGGGATGCTCCCCGACTACTCAGGTTTACCATGGAGAATGAGTATTAGAGAATGAGATAGAGTGCCCAAAAAGATACTTAATAATTTCAGTAGGAAATCACAGTGGTTAGAGCAAGACGGACATAGCGGAGCGACGGACGGAGAGCGAACAGCTGACCCAAATGTATTTAGAGAACGCAAGTGAGAGCGAACAGCTGACTAATTTCTGACAGAAGCGGTGTCGACTGAGCAATTTTTAATTCCAAATATTCTTGTCTATGGGTTCACAAAAAAAGGGTCAACTTTTGCAACAGAGAAGATATATCGTATTCCATATCTCATATTTTCACTTTTTCGATACAATCGCGCTTTTTAAAAGGTATGGACCAAAAACTATAAAACATATATGCAAAATGGTATATCTTCCTTTAAGAAAATCGTAGAACTATGTGGAATAATTTCTTTAATCCTTAGAAATAGTGCTGTACCATATTATCATAGAGAGTCAAAACAAAAGTAAATCTCCTTCACAAAACGATCCTAAAAAGGTTCAAAATGTGGATTCTAAGCATTTTTAAGACCAAATTACCTAAAACCTAGACGTGATGGTCCCTTTTCGAAAACAGATTCGTGTTCAGTAAACGAAAATCATATCTATACATACATAAATCTGATTCTAATCACCACCCACTCTTCAATATGCTGGGCATTGTTGTTTTGTGTAATTCTTAAAACCTTTGGTACACACTCATAGATACAATTTGGAACTTAGTTGCTTGGACTAACAACATATGGATATCAAGTGTCAGGAAGCAATTATTACCTTTAAGGGCCAATTTCACAGCTTCTACAAAGCAGTTCGAGCGTGGCGTACTAGTCGTATGTGTGGCGGTTGGTGCGGGAGGTTGTGGGTTCGATCCCGCCTCGGACCACCTAATAGAAAAAGTTTTTTCTTTCTTTAGAAAAAAGCTTTTACATACCCGATCACCTTCACCAGCTACTGGCGCCAGCTGTGAAGTAACTAGCCATGAAAAAGCAAATTCTCTAACTATTGCCGTTCGGATTCGGCGTTAAACTGTGGTTCCCTTTCTCTTGTGCGAAAAATTTTAAGCACGCACGCCAAGAGATTGAGAGAAGCTTGGCCCTGGCCCTCCTGGAGGTGCTGTTTGAGCCAATTTTACTTACTTTTTACTTACTTACAAAGCACTAACTATCTCATAAACTAACAAGTAACAGAGTAAATTCTAAGTTTATCTGGCAAATAGCTGCTATATAGGAGATGAGAAATCGGCCCTTAATGAGTATGTGAAAAAAATGTTTGGTATTAAGTGGAAATTTTTTTACAGATTGGAAGAGTTATTTCTTTAAGTAATACTGGCAAAAGTCTTTTTGATAAAATCAAGTTGTTGTTTTACTTATTCAAACTTCTCAAGACTTATGTTGTTTAGTTTTACCGTTTTATCTTTGTAAGCAATCATCCGATTAGTGTGAAATTTGGACACAATATAAAATTAAAACCGGGAAAGCCGTTCATATTAAAATCTCAAATTTAACATAGCTCGAGTTATGCTGTTATGCCTTATTGCCATAGAAATTAAGTAATAAATGAAATTTGTTTTGGGATATACTAAAGAAATGAAACGGATGTATAATCTAACGATTTTGTGAAGGAGATATTTTTTATTTTATTAAACGCAAATATTATATAACATGAATAAGGGAATAACATTTTTGGCTCTTTTTCATTGAAAATTGATCTTTTTTGAATTTTTTTTTTTGTATAGTCTTTTTTTTTCAAGTGGCAACCGTGTGTATAATATTAAATGATTTAAGGAATTTTATTATATCGAGAAGGTTTTTTGGAGATGGATCGGTAAGGAGGGAGGTTTGGTTTCGGTTGGGGAAGCTGTTTCTTTGGCTTTGCAGTGGAATGCACTCGTTTACGACGTGCTTTATTGTGAGAGGTTCAGTTGTGTTGCAGAGGTGGCAGTTGTTACTTTTGTTTTGTAAGAACCGATGCTCGTGGGTGAGTCTTGTATGTCCAAGACGTAGTCTGATAAGTTTTACCAGTTCTTTTCTTGGTAGGCAACTGATTTCTGTCTGCTTGAGTTAAGGACTGGTACCAGAGTGAAGTGTGCTGCATTAGGTAATCCACTTGAACGTGAATTACATAATCAAGCCTGCTCTCGTTTCCGAATTCAATTTCTAAGAAACGATTAAAGAATTCGCCCAAAACGATTTGCCATTAAGAAAGCCGAATGAATAGAAAGGTGTTTTGAAGCTAAAAACCTAATAACACAGTCGGCTTTTGAATGCGGGGACATTTAACCATTCCGATTTCACATAATTTGATCAAAATCGAAAACGGGAACAGGCCTTCTATCTCTATATACGGGGGTGTTCCAAAAATCTCTACAGATTTTCATATTAACGCTTACATTTTGCAACAGAGGGCTTGACTATATGTGAAGTATCACAAATATGTCTGGTTACTAGATTAGATGATAAAAGTTGAGCCAAAATTTTACTTCCCTTTTGTTCCATTTAGTAGAGATCTTTCTTCTTGTCACTTTCCATAAAAGTCCTTCTGATTTACTATTATCTCTAACCTCTAAAGCTCACCTGTGCACAGTGGGCGAAATGATCAATTTAGCGAAATGAACTTAATATCTTAATATCTGGATAAACACCGAATTGAACTTCGATGCTCGCAATACATTAAAGCTAGAAAAAATATCGGCGATTCGAACAAGCCCATTGATAAAATCTCATAATTTTTACAGATTTCGATACGGTTATTATTTGAAAAGGCGTGATTTATATATCTATTAATGTCTGTTTTATTAATATTTAAGGATGTGATTAGAGGTGATGTTGTTGCTCTATTCGCTGCTTCGTCAGCAAATTCATTGCCTAATATTCCAACATGACTGAGTATCCAAAAGATTATTATTTTGGGAAGTACCCAATTTAAAGAGTTCTTATGGTTGCTGGATAAAAGGACGAACTGTTTATGTTCTGAATAGCATCGACAGCTGTTAATGAGTCGGAGCATATGCATATTTTCCCTGTTTTTATACCCTTGCAAAGGGTATTATAATTTTGCCCAGAAGTTTGCAACGCATAGAAATATTCATTTCCGATCCCATAAACCCCATATATATTCTTGATCAGGGCGACGAACTGAGGCGACTGAGCTTTGTCCGCCCGTCTGTTTCTACGCAAACTAGTCTCTCAGTTTTAAAGCTATCAAGCTGAAACTTTGCACAGAATCTTCTTTTTACTGCACGCTGCTAATACGTCGAAACCGACCGGTTCGGATGACTATATCTTATACCTACCATAGGAACCAACGGTCAAAAAATGGGTCTTAGTGAGAAAAACTATTTTGTTTTCAATGTTACCGGCCTTAAACTCGGCCATTATTAATATTATATGCTTTTAAACAGATTTGCAAATTATGATCAAAATCGGATAACCATATCTTATAGCTGTCATAGGAACCATCGGTCGGAAAATGGGTCTTAGTAAGAAAAACTTTTTTGTTTTCAAGTAAATCGTTCTTAAAGTCGGTTATTCTTAATATTAAACGCTTTCAAACTAATTTGAAAAAGTTGATCGACATCGGGTGACTATATCTTATGGTTGCCATAGGACCAATTGGTCGGAAAATGAGTCTTATTGAGAAACAACTTTTCTGTTTTAAATTTTATCTTTCTTAAACTCCGAGATTGTTAATTTGATAAGTTTTCAAAAAGATTCGCGAAATTTGGTCGAAATCAGATGTTTATCTGTCGGAAAATGGGTTTTAGTTAAAATTTTTATTTTTATTTTTATGTAAGCGTTCTTAAACTTTGACATTTCAAAAACAGCATTTGCAAGGGTATAAAAACTTCGGCACAGACGAAGTTAGCTTGGCCTTCTCGTCTAAACTGCTATTTGTACTGCTTCTAGTAAAGCTATTATCTCTGCAGTATACACAGATGAAAAGCTGGGCATAGTCGCGAGCTTAAGAACTTCCTTCTCAATGATTATTGCATATCCTGTTACTTCTTTGTTTAAAGATCCGTCGGTGTATATAAATATATGGTTACATAATTTGTGTTTCGTTTCGTTGAATTCTCTTAGGAAGATGTCTTTGCCTGTATTAGATTTAATAAAGGATCTAAGGTGTGTATCTATTGTTTCTTCTTTAAAGTGCTAGGGGGGCAGTCCTTTAGACAAAACTTTGGTTACACAGGGCTTTATATCTAATGTAGAGCAGACATTTATAGATTTGTGAAGGGCGAAGGTCCTGAAACTTTTGGTTTTCTTCTTTGTGATATTTTCTGTTATTTTTCTCAGGAGCGTGTCATATGAATGCGTTATTGTGTTAAATAGTTTGGCTTGCAATTGTTGGGTTGTTGTTTCAATTGTGAAATATAGGTTGTTTATTGGTGTTGAACAAAATGCTTCTAATGTAATTCGAAGTGCCGTATTTAATAAAGTTTTTATTGTGGTTTTAATGTTGATTTTGGTGCTAGTCCGTAGATGGGTAACCCATAGTCTATTTTTGCTAGGCATATGCATCTGACTATTTGAACTAAAGCGTGTGGATGACAGTAAAATTTTTCATTTGATAGGCATTTTATTATGTTTAGGGACTTGCTAAGTGAGTTCTGTACAGTTTTGATGTGCGGTTTCCATTTGTATTTGTAACACAATTTATTTTCTTGCAGATATGCATATGTTTGCATTTTGTCACCTATAAAGAAGCACCAGATATATTGCACTAGTCTGTTATATCTGTGAATAGCTTATCCAGGTTGATTTGAATTTGTTTTTTTAGGTCGACGATTAAGTTAAAGTCATCTGCTTACGCAGTAAATTGTATATTTTTGTGCATGTCTATAATATCTGCTAAGCTCTATTAAAGGCGATTAGAAATAAAATGACTGATTATGCATATATCAGATGATCAAATCATTGTTTTCTATTCTTAGTTTGCGTTCTCTACATTGCTTTTGCGACAGCAAGATTGGGCCACTTGAACCAAACAATTCTTAAAAGAGAATTCTGCAGCAAGATACCTGTCTCTCTTTATAGCCAACCTTGTCCGCCAGTCTTTTGCATCAGATTTGGATAAATATAACTTAACCTTATAAGTTTTGTAATTTCGCGAATTTTAAGTACTTGGCATAATATGTCAAATATGTCAACTACCGTATTTTCAACGCAAATTGAGTATGGCCTACTTAGGGCTAAAAATTCTACTTAATAGTTGATCAATTACAAAACAAACGCAGTCTCAGTAGGCCATAATTTTTATAATTTTTTGACTAGGGAAACCTTCAAACATTTTTCATTCAGTCCACATTAGCTCTCGGTATCGAGAGGTGGTCTAATCTTCTTTTCTTTATTTTTTCTTTTCATTTACAATGGCATTTGCAGCGGCACATTCAAAATGATACCAATTTCTTTTTTTTTTCTTTAGCTTTAGTTGTTCGTATGAGATCTCGGAGTTGAACTCAAAATAGAGGAAAGCTCACTTCGGCTCGACCGAAGTATATAAATAAGAAAACTGCAAAAAAACGTACCAAAAACGTATATGCATACGTATAGCCATCAAATGCGTCAATACTTCAATGTTTTTTAAAAACGTTCGTATACTTCATATTGCGTATGCGTATTTCAACTACGCTGACGTGTATACTTCAATAGTACGCACACTACGTTTTAATATTTGAGGAATACGCGCACTACGCTTAATTTCTGTAATCAAATGCGTTTACGCACTTTTTATTTATATTTGTTTGCCAGATTTTTATTTGGCAGCTATATGATAGATTCATCAGATTTTGACCAAACTCTCTAAATTTGTGTGGAAGCCGCCGATAAGCCACCGCAGCGACATCTGCTGCTTTTGCTTTTATTTTTCTCAATAATCGTTTTTTGCTTTTGATTTTGCTGCGGCTTCTATATTTCTCAAAAGCAAAAGCAGACGAAATTAAATTTATTGCATTTTTTTAAAACCAACAACTATCTATTTAATGTTAAATCGGTCTTAGATTTTCATCTTATGGAGCTGAAAATCGTCAAAATTATATGAAAAGGACATTATAACCTCACAGTTAAAAGGATATGAAAATATCCATTCCAAATATATATATAAGGGGATCTGTTTTTTTTTACGAGTGCTTCGAATCTCATTCAACGTCTTCAGGTTCAACATTTTGAATGAACCCACAGTAGTGTCAGAACACTTTAGGTTGTCTCAGTCGAAATGCCACCCAAAAAGACAATTGAGAAATCCGCCAATCCTGGCGATATAAAGCCAGAGCAGAAGAAGTCTGCTGCCGCAGCTCCCGCTGCTGGCAAGAAGGAGACGCCACCAGCTAGTAACCAAGGCAAAGCCCAAGACTAAGAATGCCAAGAAGTTGACAGCTGGCAAGAAGTCCTCATCGGTGCTGGCCAAGCTCTCGGTCAAGGCTCGTGCTGCCGCCAAGGCTAAGTGGCCCCCAGGCAAGGCTGGTGCCAAGCCCACTAAGGGTACGGCTAAGGCCAAGGCTGTGGCTTTGCTGAATGCCAAGAAGTCTCGGAACAAGATCATCGAGGGCGGTTTCGGTACCCGCACTCGCAAGGTGTGCACCAACGTGCACTTCCGTCGTCCCACAACGCTGAAGTTGCCCCGCAACCCCAAATACCCCAGGAAGTGGGTGCCCACCAGGAACCGCATGGATGCCTACAATATCATCAAGTACCCCTTGACCACGGAGGCAGCCATGAAGAAGATCGAGGATAACAACACTTTGGTCTTCCTCACACATCTGCGCGCCAACAAGAATCATGTGCACGCTGCGGTGCGCAAGGTGGCCAGGGTTAACATTCTGATCAGACCCGATGGTCAGAAGAAGGCTTATGTGCGCCTGGCGCGTGACTACGATGCTCTAGATATTGCCAACAAGATCGGCATCATATAAACAACAACAACAAACGGAGAAATGTGGGAAACGTGCATCGCGTTTTACATTATCTACATTGAATTTCTTGTCTATAAACAAAAAATATTACCTAAGCTGACACGACCGAGCGAGGATGAATAATAAATAAAAATCACTTAAAAAGTACTGAAATCGGTCCTAATTAAAAAACATGGCTTTTCTTACATGATTTTTCGTCATGAATTTAACACTGGCTTCTTTTTTTATTGGGCATTAAAAATGACTAAAATGGAGCTCTATTTCTTATGATTATGCCCTAATTCCATACACATTTATTTACATCTAAGGCGATGTACTAAGGGGAAGTTCAATAGCATAGATCAGGCTTGCCCAAAAGCAGCATACGACAGAGCACTCACCAATACTCACAAAGAAAAGCAGCAATACCCATTATGAAATTGTTGTTGGTCAGTTTGCTTGCGCGCGCAAACACCAATCAAAGAAGAGAACAAAACCGGTTATTGTTCTAAGCGACACACACACACGAAATCGTTTGCATGTGTGTCGTTTTGTATACGTCGCGTCCTGCATGTATACGATCATTGATTTCCTATCTTCGGTGCAATTACAATAACAAAACGTATTCAAAGAGTGTTGAAATCTTCAGTAAATATTGCTTGCCTCAATACCACTGTAAAGTACCTCTCAATGCAAAAGCTAATGACCAGAGAACACGAGAATGAGAGAGAGAGAGAGAGCGAACAAGGAAGTAACGGGATCTTCTGTTCATTTTTGGCTTGGCCTTGCCATACTCTTGTAGCTCAAGTACAGTCGGAGTTTGAGGATAGAAGTGACAAGTTGACGCGATTGAAAAACTTAAATAAAACAAGAACTAAAACTAAATCTAAAAGACTTATCATTGGAGGTTATCTGGAAGTGAATTTACAACAAAGAGCATACGGCTGGGCAACGCTGGCATCGATGCTCGGCTTTCGAAAGGAACGAAAAAGCTAAAAATTGCCAAATATTTGTATGAATTTGTGTTTGTAAAGGAAATAAGAACAATCTCCCAACTTGCCTCACCTTGTTAGTGCCTCATGGGTTAGCTTATTAACATTGCACAGTGGTTTTTCGCCTTTTTTTTGCCTTTTTCCCAGATTTCAAATATTAACTTGTTTTTTTTTATAATTTCCATACTCATATTAGCTTAAAAAACAAACATATTCAAACTTAGTGGCAACACTGTTTTGTTGACAGGCTGTTGAAGTCAGCCGTTTGTGCACCAGGTGCTTTCTCTGAAATTGGCTGCAAATATTTTAAAATTTTGAGTGCGTTTGCTTAAAAAGTTAGAAGCAAAATAAAGACTGTAAAAATGGAAAACGTTAGTTCAGGTATCATAAATTATGATTTGATAACTCGTTTGTCATTGTTGTATGCTTTTGTCCAATTGTGCTCTTTATGTGTAATTTAAGGTTGACCCTAACAAGTGTAGATCTGTTTCGCTGCACAGAGTTTTAAATGCAAAGTTATTAACGAAAGTGTGCAGATTAATGAGTAACTAACACTTCTTGCTACAACGTGCGACTTTTCGATAAAATCGGCTTTATTGCAGCTGAGTTCGCGTTTGTCCCTGCAACTCTGGTTGACATTTGGAGCAGCAACAAAACAAAGAAGCAATTAAACAGCAAATATGGAAAAAAATCAGAAAAAAGTATTTAGATAAAGCTCATACTATCATGATATCTCAAAACGTAAAAGTCTTCGTCGATTATTTTAAAAAGCACATGAGAAGTTCTGGTACATGGACACGAAATAATAGATGCTGCTATCGTTCCTGTTGAATTAAGCTGGACAAAAAAGATAGAAGGGTTCATGCCAGAAAATGCAGTCGATTAGACAACATTAGAGCCATGGATTGTTCTGATCCCCTCTTGTCTAGTCTCTGTCTCAAAGAACGGCAAAATAAGAAAAGAAAAAGCATACCAGAAGAAGTTTTGGCTCTGTTGCAACCACCAAATATTAAAGTTATTGATAAAAATGAAGATAGCGATCCCCAACAAGACTCGTCAGATGAAGAAGATCACTCACAGGATGAACTTGGACTAGATGATATTGATTTAGAAGAAGAATATATAAGGTTGTCAAAAAAGTCTTGCGGTATTTTTATTGAATTTTCAATTGTTCATAAAATTGGTTTTAATAATGCGATTTAAGTCAAATATGCGCCGTTTTGTTCGATGACGAGTTCCCAACGAGATGCCAACTTCATAATGCCCCTCTTATAGAAGCTCGCTTCCCTATTGGCAAAAAACTCGGGGAGCCAATTTTCACAGGACTCTCTTGTGGCCAACTTCCGACTACGAAGCTCGTTCGCCATGGAGAGAAATAGGTGGTAATCACTTGGTGCGAGATCCGGACTATACGGTGGATGCAAAATAACCTCCCATCCGAGCTCCCGGAGCTTTTGGCGCATCACCAAAGATGTGTGTGGCCTGGCGTTGTCCTGATGGAAGACAATTCGGCCTCTGTTGATCAAAGATGGCCTCTTCTGCATGAGTGCTGCATTCAAGCGGTCCAGTTGTTGGCAGTACAGGTCCGAATTGAGCGTTTGGCCATAGGGGAGCAGCTCATAGTGGATGATTCCCTGCCAATCCCACCAAACACACAGAAGAACCTTCCTGGCCGTCAATCCAGGCTTGGCCACCGTCTGGGCAGCTTCACCGCTTTTCGACCACAACCATTTGCGCTTCACGTTGTCGTAAGTGACCCACTTTTCATCGCCAGTCACCATCCGCTTCAAAAACGGGTCGATTTTGTTGCGATTCAGAAGCGATTCGCATGCATCCATACGGGCAAAAATGTTTCTTTGCGTCAAGTCGTGTGGCACCCATACATCGAGCTTCTTTTTGAATCCAAGCTTCTTCAAATGGTTTATAACGGTTTGATGACTCATGCCCAGCTCTTGGCCGATGCTACGGCTGCTACTATGCCGGTCTCTTTCGATCAATTCAGCAATTTTATCGCAATTTTCGACGACAGGCCTTCCGGACCGTGGCGCATCTTCGATCACCTCTGCACCAGAACGAAAACGTTGAAACCATCGTTGTGCGGTAGAAATGGAAACTGTATCGGGTCCATAAACTGCACAAATTTTATTGGCAGCATGAGATGCATTTTTGCCTTTATCGTAGTAGTACTGTAAAATATGCCGTATTTTCTCTTTATTTTGCTCCATGTTTGCGACGCTATAACTCACGAACGACTAAAAACAAACAACAATAAATCAAACACGTGTTAGCGCGTGAAAAGAGCTTTCCAAAAAGCTCTAGCGTGAAGCGATGCGACGAATACAACTAGAACTACGCGCTTGCAAAGACAAGCTTGCGGAAATACCGCAAGACTTTTTTGACAACCTTATATTGTATTTGAACATAATTAATTTCACATTTGCCTTAAGTAGCAGAGCCAAACCAATTCAACAATTTATAAAGTTTATCTTAATTTTCAGAATAATGAACCTGTAATAGAAAACATAATCTGTCAATGCTAAAAATGGAATAAAATGTATTGGTAATTTATGTATTTATTTTTTAATGCTTAAGATATTACATAGGAAAATATTGTTGGCTTGGTAGATTGAAACACAAAAATGTTTTATAAGTTGTATTGGGATCTTCAAATAAGATTACAAACCGAATTTCAGTTCAATAGAGTCAGAAACTATATAGTTCGAGCAAATCGGCCAGATCGTTTATATAGCAGCTATATCAAATGTTGGTCCAAACCAAACAAAAATTTTGTAAGTCTTATTAGGACTTCCAAACAAGAGTACAAACTGAATTTCAGTTCAATAGCGTCAGAAACAACAAAGTTGGAGCAAATCGGCCAGATCGGTTATATGGCAGCTATATGAAATATTGGTCTAAATTGAGGAAATCTTTCCAAGTCTTCTTTGGGGCCCAAAATATAATTATAAACCAAATTTTGGGTCAATATCTCAACAAATAGAGGTTATGCCAAAAAAGTACTGTGCATTGGCGATAGTGAATTTTGTTACTAGTGTTTTTTTTGAGATGTAAATTTTGTTGCATATCATCCGAAAGCTAAATTTTTGCCATCTCTTTCAATTCCACGAATTTCGAATTCTAATTGATATTAAACTCATTTCATTTTAACATTTTTGGGATCATTTTGAAACTTTTTAATATCAATTCAAAAATATGATATTATTTTGTATCGGAAAGATACTTTTTTGTACCCAATTGATATGAAAAATATGAAATTTTTAAAAGTTCACTTTAACCAGCGGATATCAATATGACCCCGATCTAATAGTTGCTTTAGAACAGAGATGGGCGCGTCGCAAAGTTTCAATGCACACGAGGCAGCGCGCTGCCTCGTGTGCATGGGAGCTCTGCCGCGGCCGACTGCACAAAATCACACGTACGCTATAAGCATTGAAAGCTATTTATAGAACACGAATGGGCGCACGCAAATTGTGCTTGTATGCGTGTGAAAAGTGTGTCGATATGTGTGCATGCCCATCTCTGCTTTAGAATGACTAGCCATTTAGTAATTAGTATTAAGTATAAAGAAAAAAGTCTAATTTCCCAATTTCTTTTTACCTTTTGCAGAGTCTACGCACAGCGTGGACGGCGGACCTGCATCGTGGCGTTTAACGCTCGATCAGGATCTAATTGACACGCTTAAGGGTAATTTTCCCAGTTGGTTTCAAGGCGGCGTAGCGTGTGCCACAGCAGCCGGAGCAACAGTAGCAGGCGGCAGTGTCAAAAAACATCAATTGGTGTCCACCAGTGTCATACCCATTACCGCCAACAACCACAACAATACACTCCAACAACAACAACAACAACAACATCAGCAGCAGCAACAGCAACAACAGCAGCTGCAGCCACATACCATCATCTTGGGCAGCTGCTCCTCATCAGCCTCGCCCGCCTCATCCATTAGCTCAAATTCTTCCAAAAAATCCAACAGCAGCAGCTTAAGTAGCTGCAGCAGCAGCAGCAGCTGCTCTAGCTCCAGTTCCAGTTCAAGTTCCAGTTCAAAATCGCTAGCTGCAACGGCAACTGCAACGCGTTTCCTTAACAAATCCACCTCCACCACCAATACGCCTAGCAAGAGTCTCTCCCGTACCCTAAAGGCCACCCAAAAGACGCACCTAAGCCATAGCAGCAACCATCAGAAACAGGTGGGCCAATTGGTTAAATCCGCCTCGTTGCATAGTCTAAGCAGTGGCAGCAGCGGCAGTGGCAGCGGCGGTTCATCGCTGCTGGCCACCATATCAACCGTTGAGCTAATCTCCAGTGCCGACTGCAACGGCCTGCTGGCCACTAGGCTCAGCGGTAAGGCCTTGGAGCATACATTTCAGGATATCATCTTGCTGCACGAAACGTACGGCGATATGTCAGAGGGTGGGTAAACACATCAAAGACTTGCGCCAACTCACACACTAATTGTCATGCTCTGCAGGTGAACAGCGTTTGCATGCCACATTTCTGGGTAGCAGTGATGATGGCAACAATTCCGATTGCTATGATGCCAGACAATCGCCACCAAAAGCCATAGTTGATTCCAGCCCCCTGCAGCCGGCCATGGATAAGAATAAAGAATGTAAGTAAATTGAATTTACATTTGCAACATTTTGTGTTACACTTGAAAATTAAGCTAGATTTGCAACTTGTCATTTGATGTCTCATTCACTTAATATTTGAATCGTGGAAATAACAGCAAACACTCGTTTGCTCTTGTAAGCGAATGAGTCTTATTACACTTTCAGTTCTGTTTCTGTTTCGAGGCACTACACAGAAAACAAAATCCGAGATATCCGGACTGAAATCGTTCCCAAACGATGTCAGAAGTAGGTCAAACCAGGATTTTCTCAAACCAAGTAAGAGAAGGATTGATTTGAGTAAGGAATTTTCATTCCCGGAATTCTTGTCTTGATCCCGACTTTAGCTCACACTAGATTGATTTTATCTTGTTGTTTGAGCTCGATTTGATCCCTCAGTCGGATGCAATCAAGTAGGTTCGATATTCGTACTTGATTTGATCTCGAAGTCGGCTTAGTGCAAGTGTACCCCAGATTAAATTGAGCTCGATACTCGAACTACATCCAATCCGAAAACTGATTGCATCATAAATGACATGAGATTAACTTTAGCTCGATGTTTCAACTCAGTTTGACCCCAAAAAAAGCAACTCACAAGAACTCCATACTACTTTTGTAACGACCTTTTTGATCAAACCAGGAAGTTCTAGCCGGCTCGAGGTCATTAGTTTGCACACAACTGTAAAAACAGGACACAAACAACATTGTAATGGACCCTGCGTTTCTGAAAACCAGTCTAGGCCTTTGACTAGTCAGTATGGCCTCGAAACTGTTCACTACTGAAGACTCTTCAATAGACTTGACCCATCAACTGTAATTCAGCAGCTACCTTCTCATGCTGGAAGTGGTATAACTGGTAGGGAATTCCAAGGCAACGGTTAGCGCAAAACACCCACACCACCAATAACTGCTGTGCTGACAGAAAAATACTTGAAATAAGCGTTTTCGGATTGATCCAAGGCTTTTAGGATTGTTCCAAACCTTTCGTGCGTGATTCAAGTGAATCTAGTACGACTTGTACTTGAAATTTCAATCCGAAGGTCGAGATCAAATTAAATTTTTTCGAACTTGATTTTAGCTCGCCTTTTTTTAATATTTTTGGTAAATTATATGTAACCTTCTCAAGAAAAACAAAGTAAAAAAGTTTCAATTCTTACCCGATTCTTAAAATTTAGTATATTTAATTTTGTTAAATATTTAATTGAGCGATTTAAGAAGCTATGAATCAAAGTTCAAACCACATAGGTTCTATAAGTTTAGGAATCGGTTTTCGAAGCGAGTTTTAGGCTTTACGACTTAATGCAGAAATTTAAAGGTTTGCTTATACCCATTTTATTCAGTAATGGGAATTAGGGAACGCACGAAAATAAATTTTTATGCCAAACTTCACATGAATAGAAACATTTTTGAAATGTTTTGAAATCTGAATGCTATGGCACAGCAGTCTTATTTGAATGAAGTATTGTGCCGAAACAAATTTTTATGTCATCTGGAATCCAGCCTTTAGATTTTAAAATGGAAAGAAATTATCATGCAGGAGTCCAAACCTTTCTGTACCGTCCCCCGACCTAATCGAAATACTGATTGCTTGGGCTAAGTTCAGGACTGTCGAATATCCGTTCCAACAAATTTATTAGAAGATGGCCATGGTAAACATAATAACACAAGGATTTGTTCATGCCAAGGAGAGTATACAGAAGTCAGGTTAGCTGATTCTCCTTAAGGGTGAAGCAAACTAATTGATATAAAGAAGTCCAAGTAAACACAAGTGATATACCAAGAAGGATTTTAAGAAAGTTCTATATTCAACCCTAACAGCAAGCTATCGTATTTGGAAACAAGAACAAATGATATGGGAAGATACTTCTCACTATAAAACATTGGTCCTTCGAGCCGGATATTCTGGAAATTCTTCCCCTACTATAAATATTATCTCTTTGGGAAGATCAGACCTAATACAAATCATTGAGTATGTCGTCGGATCCACTTTAATTTTGGAAATTCCCCCGCTCCCTTCAATAAATGTTATCTTTTTGGGAAGATCGATCCCACTATAAGACATTGGTCCTTTGAGCCAGATATTCTGGAAATTCTCCCACTACAAAACATATACAGTAAGCAATATGTGCGATTTCTGACACTTTTTTATGAGCATTCACCGGAATGAGCGTTTTATACCCCTGCAAAGGGTATTATAATTTTGCCCAGATGTTGGCAACGCATAGAAATATTCATCTCTGACCCCATAAACTATATACATTCTTGATCAGGGCGACGAGCTGAATTGATTGAGCTTTGTCCGTCTGTCCGTCTGTTTCTACGCAAACTAGTCTCTCAGTTCTAAGTCTATCGAGTTGAAATTTTGCACAGAGTCTTCTCTTTACTGCACGCTGCTAATATATCGGAACCGACCGGATAGGTGGTACAATGCATAAGTTGTTTACAAGTTGTGAACAAACGCAACTTTTTTCGGACCTAGAGCCAGCCAACTCACACTAATTTTATTTTTCTTAAATTCGGCAATTGTGAATTTGATATGTTTTCCAAAAGATTCGCGAAATTTGGTCGAAATCAGATGTTTATCTGTCGAAAAATGGGTTTTAGTTACGAAAAATTTTGATTTGACAACACTTGCCAAGAGTATAAAAACTTCGGCACAGACGAAGTTAGCTTGGACTTCTTGTTTTTTAT